>JAVQJF010123365.1:0-52870 GCA_036023855.1 Gadopsis marmoratus | reverse complement strand
TTGGGTCTGTAGATATAGAGTTTGCTTGGACTTGCTCTATATTTACAAGTGCTATGAGATAACTTTGTTATGATATAGTGCTATATAAATAAAATTTGATTTGATTTGATTTGATTTGATTTGATATACAGGAAACCACACACTTAACTATTCATGTTTACCATATTGCATTTTGTAAATGACAATCCAAAGTCTTATTGCATCATAAGGACGGTTCAGAAAGTCTTTGCATTTTGAAGTGCAATAATCCCACAGCTGCAAGCTCCACTGGTCTGTTGAGAAGCATTAAGCAGTAACAATCTTCAGGATCTACGCTTCAGAGAGCAGGGCTGATGCAAAGTGCTTTTTCTCTACTAACAGCTGTCTTCTTACAGTAGATGCCATGACGGTGCTGTACTGTACGCGTCCGGATTCAATCCCCTTGGTGGACAGCTCACAGGCCTGTAGTCTTGAACGGTGAGTTTGAGAGCTTGCAGCTAAGCAGCGTTGCATTCCAGGTCGCTCCACGGACGTACTCCCCACGTTCGCCTGAGTGAGAAAATGTTGTGCCTTCTTAACAAAGAGTGACAGATGTGGGCCACAGCAGGGGGAGGGGTCTCATAGCCGAGGCACAGAGGGCGGAAAACCAGTGAAGGCAATAGCTGTGCTCTCTTGGCAGATTTTTGTGTCTCCCACAAGTGATTCCCTGCTGCTAACCTGTAGATCTACTACTTTATCATTCTCTGACTTCTGCTCTCTACCATCAGATTCCAACACAACATGATAATCCCTACAATATGGCACACACAAAGTCTCAGGGTTTTATTAGGCTCACCTAATCTTCCGAAGCTAAATGTTTGCCATGAACATGTGAATTAATTTTGTTGTCTTCCCCTGTCCTCTCCTTTTATTTTGTTCTATGTCTCCCTGATTAGCTGCCTTGTGTTTCAAGTTGAGTTGAGTAACCTGCAAAGTTAAAGGTGAGAGCACAGCTGGAGAGAGTTACTAGTTTTACGGGTTTTAAGGGCATATTATGTGAATCCCAGAAATTAGGTCTTCTATTGTGAGAAAGTGTAAAGACAGTGTTAGTTTCTTGAAGAAAAAGTGCGTATTAATCCATAAATCTGATCAGTATTTTTCAATCCGAAATGACTGCATCACTTGTGACTAGCTTTCCCATGTAAATGGCTCACCATAGATGAATATATGAAGTGTGTCAACTATCACATTTTAGTTACAGGCTAAGAAAACGTTTGTCACACCATGTTTAAAAAGATTTTCAGACCCTGAAGCTTCATTCATTCTGCTGGCAGCATGCAGTATTAGTCTGGGAGTCACAGTGTTCTGAAAGGTCCCAGGACACTAATATAGCATCAGATGTATTAATGTTTCTGGAACAAGAAGTAGGGTCTGAAACTGCTGGTTCTATTAAAGGGACAGTCCCTCTCTAACGAGCCGTTATTTTACAGCTATTAATAATTTAAAAAATGAGTTACAGTATGAATACAAGATTGTTTTTCATTGTTCTTTTTGTACTTTTAGTGTTTACGTGTTCAATCCGATTATAAATGATCATTTATAGTATTATATTATAGTGTTGTATATTTCCCCCCCACATTTATGACAGCACACTTATATCCTTTGCTTGTTGTGTTTATTAGATTTGTAATTTTTCTCATTATATTTAGAATGATTTTAAAGTGATTTTGTGAGAGACATTTACTGTCGTTTACATTTCCGTAAAATAAGACATTTTATACTTACGACAGATATAATGTGAGCATCCAATGTCGCATCTCATCGCTTTCAGGGAAAATCGTTCCCTGACTGATATTCCAGAGGGTTTCTCTTTTCCATAATTTGTATTTTGTGACTGACTGCAGTTTGTGCGCCGCTGCTGCTCATACGCAATCCCTGGATAGGTGGTTGCCATGGATTCCTGGGTCACATGCGTGGGTTTCCTGTAGCCAGAAGCAGCAGAAGATGCTTTGACCAAAAATCCAGAGCCATTTTCATTCAAGAAAAAGAGAGGATTCGCTGTGGATAGCTTGCCGACTGGGTGGCCTGACTACACCCGTCTCCTAATTTTGGCGTTTTTTTTTTCAAAAAACATTCTCAACTGTGTGCTTTTGATCCTTTCAAATTCGCAGCAAACCGGTTTTGTCCACATTCATAGACTGATAACAGGAATGAGTATAGAAATTCCTGAAGGACTGACGGAGCTGTTACAGAGCTTTACCGTGGAAGTGTTGAGGAATCAGCCCAGGGACCTGCTCGAGTTTGCGTTACAGTACTTCACCCAGCTGAAGGAAAGCGAGACCAAAGAGGCCTCATTTGGCAATGACCAGAATTCGGCCCCAAGACCTGGAAAAGCGGTCAATTTCATTGACGAAGCCATGCAGATCGATTCGGAAAACGGAGAGGAGGAGGACGACGACGACGACGACGACGACGAAGAATTCATAGGTGGGCTAAAAGATTTACAATATATGTGTGAACGTGGATGATCAGCATTTATTTGGGATTATGAGCATGTGGGGAGAGAATAAGAGACATAGAGCACAGTGATGATGCTGCAGCGCGCGCCACCTTGCATCCACCACGGCGCTGTCATTTGCCATATATGGTCCGGCTGAGGAGGCTAGGTGATGCTTAATGAACGTGTCCTGGTCTTCCTCTCTGCAGACACGTCTTTGTGATAAGGACAGCACAGCAGCTGCAGAAAAAAACAAAACAAAACGGGACTGTGTCTGCTTCAGAGGGACCCTGCACCTCTAGGTCATTTGAATATGTTCAGTTTCAGCTGCAGGCCTGATGGGCCTGATTATGTATCAAAAATATGACTAAGCAGATGAAGGTAGAAAACTGCTATGCTCTGCTATGCTAGCTCTGCTATGATGGAAATATGACTTTTACCGCCCTTGATTAATTTGTGCCTCCTAAACTGTGGCCGCGTTTAACAGAACGGCCCTTGCATTTCTTTCCATAAGGTGCAGCAAGTAGCATAGCAACCCAGAGCTCTGACACAGCATCCCAATGAGTGGTGGGGTCTGCAAAGCATGGCTGCAATGGTTACATAAGGACAAGTACACTATTTTCAGTCATTTAACTAACCATTGTAGTGTGTTTGGGCCCCATCACACCTCCAGTGTCTTGTCTTAATGATCTGGCACTGGTCATGGACTATTAATGGATGAGACCTATCTAATGTATATTTCATACCGAGCCATTGTGCTGGAGCTGGGCACTTTCTGCTGTCTTTCCCATTTTAATTTTTTTCTCATTTAAATTTTATTCAAAGAGGTACATGCACTTCAAAGCAGCTGTCCTTATTCAGGTTTCACCCAAATGAATATGGATCCCTAATGAGCACAGGGCTGGGTATCCTCCACTGCACATGCACTACACTTTCCAGCACCTATTCAGTTATTGTAAGACAGATGTACTTGATGATGAACTTTAACATGTTAATATATATATTTCTTGTGCTTTTGCAGCCCCGGTAATAAACAGATTCATCAGAAGAGCATCAGGTGAGTTGTGCTATGCTGGCTGCTAAAAGCCTGTTCTGTCAAGAGGAAAACTCTGGACAGTGTCAGTGCTGCAGTAGAAGACTACTCTGACATGTGAATACATGAGGCTACGTCAGATTTGCTCCAGTACAAGCAATATTGAAATATTTTTCCATCTGTCTTTACTCACTGTCTTCAGTTTATTATAATAGTGTAGATTTATTAGAGTTTGTGAAACCACTTTGCCGCAAGCCGGGTTGATAATGTTAAAGAGTGACATGGGGAGGTTGGAACAAGTAATACTAGTGCAAATAATCTCTTGCTCATGATAACAGTAAGGCTGTAGCTTCACAAAGGTAACACAGCTGTTTTTCAGGCTGAATGGAAAGTATGAGCAAGTAAAAGTATTCATATTTCTAAAATTTGATCACTTCAGATGGGAAATGAACATCCTCTACACTACAATGACAGTAGACTAAAAATGAACCCCAAAAAAATATCTATACAGCAGGATAGTTTTTTGTTTTTAAGGTTTAAGGGTTAGGTCATGTTGTTGCAGTCAATTTCCCACATTTGTGATTTGAAATCTAAATTTGTGTCTTGTAAGAAGCTAGTTTACTTCAAGTAAAAGTTTGTTATGAGTGCTGTATCTTGCCGTTAAATTACAGGAAGTGGTATGAATGGCCCCGCCCCCCAACCCCCCTCCCTTATTGAAAGTAATCTTATTGAAAGATTACTTATTGATTTACTCCATGAAATCCTGCTGAATCATCCCTGGGATTTGGCTTTTGTTGTTAGACTGGGAGGGAAGTTGTGCCGCTGGGCCATTTGAATACGAAGCTTGAGTTCAAATGTTGTTGTTTCCTAAGCTTCCGTCTTTTACAAATGGTTGCACAGAAATAGGAATATCTGGATGAATTTGCCGTCTGGTAGCGAGTGTCCCGATCATTCATTTGTTGATCTGTCATGCAGTGTGTGCTGAAGCGTTCAATCCTGATGAAGATGAGGAGGATAAAGAGCCATGGGTAAACTGTGTTTCATACCACAAAGATCCTGTCTTTATATTTGCAAACAGTATGAACCGTAGCTCTGAACCTGAATTAAACAGTCAACATTATAGAGTCTTCTTTATGCACTTTGACGTGCAGGCCATCATAGGGTCATATCACAAGTCTGTGCTTGAATTTGCAGGTCACCCACCCAAAAACCGATGAGCAGAGACAGAGACTACAGGAAGCATGTAGGGACATTCTTCTGTTCAAGAATTTGGATCCTGTGAGTGGATTATTCCATAAGCACTCTGTACTCTGTTTGTGCTCTGCCAACTCTTAAATTACACAAAGGAGAACATGGCCTGAGGCCAGCAGCTTTCAGCCACAGCTCAGTGCACTATGCATGATTTTTAAAGATGGTTATTCTTAAGTAGCTGAAACGCTGAGTGGATTCTGCATGATTGTTTCAACACGTGAAAGTCAAATATCTGACTGATATTTCACGCCATGACAGGAAGAGATGTCTCAGGTGCTGGACGCCATGTTTGAGAAGTTCTGCACTGAAGCGGAGCACATCATTGATCAAGACGATGATGGGGACAATTTTTATGTTATTGAGAGGTGACCTAACAGTAGTTACTCATTATATTTGAATCACATCATTGATTGTTATATATATAAAAAACGTTAATATATTTGTAAAATAATCAGCAAAATCAGTGTTTCCTGCTAACTTAAGATTTCAGGAGACACCAATATGGCTGCCATGTGTTTATATTGTCTATGATTGTCTATATTTCCCTCGTTTTTTCATTCAGTGGGACGTTTAACATTTTCGTGAAGGTCGATGGCACAGAGAAGCAGGTAGGCTGCTATGACAACCGAGGCAGCTTTGGAGAACTGGCGTTGATGTACAACACCCCCAGGGCTGCCACAATAACAGCCACCTCGCCGGGAGCCCTTTGGTGCTTAGTGAGTAAACCATTAAGTCGTCATTCAAGAGCGCAGTTGGCTCTGTGCTTAGGTTTTATAACACGCTGTGCAGCCAGTTGTCATGATATACAGCAAATATCCAGGTTGTCTGTGGTAGTGTTGGTACCTGGTACCATAGGTGAGATAATGTTGTCTGACTGAGATGACATACTGTATCAAGCCCAATGAATGCAACAACAAGTGAGAGAGTATACTAATCATCTCCCTGGATATGGATTTACATGTCCATTAATGCATGTATTAAAACTAATGAATTTGAAAACTGAACATGAAAAAAACATATTTATGAATTTTATATTAAAATAAAATGATTTGTGGCCCATTCAGAGAACTCAGTCAACAGATCGTCTCACTGAAAAAAGTCTAATCTTGTCTGTTTAAGCAAGTATGCACCTCAGGTGAACTTAGTAGTATTCAAGATGTTATAAATGATCAAAATATGAAATCTGGGGCTGCCAACACCACCTTGGAGAAGATGCAAGTCAAGGTGAAAACATTGTATTCCCTGCATGGCTGTGATTTTTTAAAAGTACAATTTCATTTGAATGGTGTTTTGGTTAAACAACATTCAACTATTTTATACAATTGTGGCCAGAACAGCCGTTTTGAATATTCAGTTGCTACTCTTTCTGTGAAGCAGATTGTTTATTAATGACCCAGTGAGGGTCATGTCCTTAAACTGTGGGTAACAGCTTTGTTATGTCATCTGTGTGCACACTGGGCATGTTGCAGCTGTATCCCCTGTTGACCTGGGTACTTGTAGTGTGCGTTTGAGTCCGTGAACAAGCAGGTAGTCCTGTTCGACCGACAATCTCTGAGGTCGATTAGGGACGGCGCTGCTGAAGGGCCTCTGAGCAAACAGTAGTCTATAGTAGGAACTTTAATTAGAGTCTGACTTAGATCTGAGATTCAAATGGTATACAATTAACTTTGCGGCAGCCTGGCAGGGTATGAAAGGTTAGCATAAAATCATAAAGGTTAGAGGTGTGTTTGCTAGTTTGGTTGGGGTTTTTTTTCCCCCAGCTAGAGGGTGCCGTAGGCAGCTGCTTATGTTTTCCTACAGCACAGTATGTAACTACCAACCACTGCAAGATCTCATCTAATATGCTGCTGGCCCTTATTTGAGTCCAGCTGAAATGACATACAACTGAGAGATTTTTGCAGGTTTATCACTGAAAGCAGCAGGATGACATGAACATGGGTGCTGCTGCTTGAAAAATCCTGTTATGGTTTGCAGGAGATGCTCAGCTCACTTAAAATATGGTTCACAGCGCCCACTACTGCAGAATGTTGTTTATAGACGTTGCTGTTTGGTGAAAGGGTGCCAGAACAGTCTGGAACTGCAGGGAAAATGTAAATGAGTATTATTACCCAGGCATCCTCACTGTTGTGTAGGGAAAATTAGCACCACATTAAGAAACGATGGTGATGCCAGACTTTCTGGGCATCCTGGATTCTTTCTCCATTATGTGTATCATTATTATTATTATTATTACTTTGAGTTCAAGATTAGTCATAAAAAACATGGTAACATTTCACAGGAATGTGCAAACATATATGTATAACAACACAGGGTGACAGACCCTGTGTCTTTAACCAGAAATCTGAATGCTTTTCTTTCCTTTTACTCTGCGTTTCAGGATCGTCTGACATTCAGGAGGATCATAGTGAAGAACAATGCCAAGAAGAGGAGGATGTATGAGGCATTCATTGAAACGCTACCACTGCTTACGTCATTAGAGGTTAAGATTAGCTTTGCCCTCCGGTGCTAAGAACGTGCAGTATGCATTTAGAGTAAAGCCATTGTCAACCAAATATCCTGTCATCCACAGCTCTCAGAGAGAATGAAGGTAGTAGACGTACTATCCACCAAGGTGTACAATGATTCACAGCAAATTATTGCTCAGGTGATGAATCTCTTTGTATGATCCGTTCTTGGATTGGTCTTTTTAGTTCCTGCTGCTTATTTTTTTGTGCCCGTTCACGATTACATTGACGCATTGTGTTACAGGGTGATTTAGCAGATTGCTTCTACATTGTTGAGTCTGGCCAAGTTAGAATCACCATGACAAGAAGCAGGGTATGTTTTGCTTTTTTAAAAAAAACTTACAACAACAACAAAACACTCTTTTGTGTTTTCTGCTGTCTTACAGTGTGCATTTCTTTCTTGACAGACGAAAAAAGACCAGGAGGAAGAGGAGGTGGAAATTGCCACATGCTCTAGGGGCCAGTATTTTGGGGAGTTGGCTCTTGTCACAAACAAACCCAGAGCTGCATCAGCCTATGCTGTGGGGAGTGTCAAATGCTTGGGTACATATTGTAAATATTTATGATCGTTCATATATTGTGTCTAGCATGTACATTTCCCAGTATGCCACTTATTATGTTACATAACTCTCCATAACCCTCCTTAAACTATGTCTGACTCTTCTTTTTCTTTTTTCGTTTTTTGTCAGTCATGGACGTTCAAGCCTTCGAGAGGTTGCTGGGCCCGTGCATGGACATCATGAAGAGAAACATTGCTAACTATGAGGAGCAGCTGGTGACCCTGTTTGGAAGTAGCACTGAGATTGAACAACAAAGTGCATGAGACGGCGCCAATGGACCATGAATCGGTGGATGGGGAAAAAAAAGAAAAGGCTTGTATGGATGTTTTTCCCCATAATCACTTAAACAGCTTTTCTTACAAGAAATGTGAATATCCACTACACCATTTGTGTGTCAGATAAATACAACGGACTATGTCAGATCCCCATATGAGACAAGGTTAATTAGCAGACTTTTGGAATGGAGTGTTATTACGGAAGTAATGTGAGCCAAAGCAGAGTTGCTTAAAGCTTGTTTAAATTCGATTTCTCATGACTCTTAACTGTACAAATGTAAGCGTACACTTTACTTGCCAGTGTCAGATGCATTATTTGTTTGTATATTGAACACTTTTGTTAACTCTCACCTCTTTCCCCCAGTGTTATAGTTACACCTACAGTACACATACAGAATGATATCATTTGTAAATTTCTAAACATTGTTTGCCAAAATCAGATGCCAAAGCTAATTTCTTACTGGATTTTTGTGAGTAAATATGTCACATTCTCTTGTCATTATTTTTGGCAAGAGCACTAACACGCGAAGCATGCGGTGCACTGGTACAAGAGTGCCCCCCCCCCCCCACGAGAAAGGATTAACTATTTGTAAAGGAAGTTGACTTGAGTTTCTGTATTTGAATAACAACTTTCACATTATGATCACAACAAATGCAGACGTGGCAGTACCTTAACATTTTTACAAAATACTTTTCTGTTTATCATAAGATTACATGTTCATAAAGTGTATAACATTGTTGGTAAATGTTTGTGGCTGTTAGCCTAATATTATGCTTTTGCAAAAAAAAAGAAACTTCAGAGAGATAGCTGATAGTTTTGTAAGAATATACAACACATTGCTATACAATTTGAAAGTGAGTATTTACTTGTTCTTGTATAGGCCCACCTATTATTTTGTATAGGCCCATCCATTTTCTAAGTTGCCCCACTAGACTGTAGTCATTATAGGCAATGTCTTGAGACAACAGAGTTTCCTGTGTTTTAATGTAAATTTAAGTCATTCTGTTTTTTGTGTCGGTGAAACATATGATTACGACATCCATTATTGCTGTCTACCTCTGCCAACAACTTCTATTGTTTGGAAACGCATCTTCTGATGTTCCCTCTCAACAGAAATCAAAAGTGGGTCTTCTCTCTCTTCTTCTTCTCTCTCTTTTTACAATTAATAACTGAAGTGTTCTGTATTTTGTCTGTGGTTTACTACAGCTTAAACTGTTTTAAAGCTGATTTAAACATTTAAACATTATGAATTTATTTCCCCCCTTTTGTGCAGGTAGTACTGGTATTTTTTGAAGGCAAACCCATAATTCTGGCTGAAAGTACTGTATGTTTCACTTTTCATGTCAATAAAGAACATTTTTATATTTGCGTGTCACATATGCATTTATTACTAAAGGAATAGCGCACGTCCAACGCTTTTCATTCACCATTCATTCATTCCTTTTTCATGGCCATTCAAGTGTCCATTCACTGGATTTTGTAGTAAAACGTTAAAGCAATGAATGAATTACAAGGGAAAGGGAAAACGATCCAGAAAGCAACGTGAGCGAGTACTTATTGCTGTGGTTGCAACATTGCAGATAAAAACACAAGCATGCATTGTTCCTGTTATTGCCAATCAGCTGTTGCTGGGTAGTAACAGACATGTACTTCCATCCAACGATACGACGATCAACAAACTGGGCCCCGCCTGCTATATTTTCTCTCAGCAGCATTGACCAATAGAATACCCGGATTCTTGTTTCTGGCGTTCTCACCCACCAATAGGAGGCTTTCTTTGCAAGCATTCATCCCCGCCCCTCGAGTGAATGCCAGAGAGTTTCTTGATGGCGACAGGTTTGGTAAGTGGGAAGTTGGCTACTTTTTTTTTCTCCGAAGAAATAAAAGGTTCCAACTCATTTCTAACACGAGCTCTGTGTGATCCACGTCTTTGCAATCCTAACACGGTGTTTCAGCGGGGTTGTCACGAGGTTTTTGTGTGTCGAATTCCAGCTTGTGCTCGACAGTTTTTTTTTTTTTTTTTTTTTTTTCTTCTTCTTCTTCTTCTTCTAACCCCGCTGTGACGCTTGTTGTTTTGTTGATAACGAGCCCACCCGACAGCAGTTTCGTCTATTAAAACAAGCCATTCATTGTTTTTGGGGGGCAAATCGGCGTTGATTCGTGCGAACACGCCTTTGAAAGGCGTCGAGCTGTTTTCGTGTCATTCATTTTAAAGGCAGCCCGAGAGGTTGCGTCATGCCTCAACTTGTTGACATTCTTTTGTTTACAGTGTTCGACCCGACAGCCTCTGAGCTCAGGACGCTGCTGCTGCTGCTGCTGAGTCGGGGCGAACAGCAGGCCTGCCTCCCAGCTGGCGTTTTTTTTTTTGGTTTTGTTTTGGACGCAATACTTTCTGAAACGTTTCATTAGCGACATGTCGTTGGCATGTGCGCGTTTACGGAGTCGCAGCAGCTGTTTGCCAGGGAGCCTTGATTGGTCGTCGGAACGCAAATGGCCGTCAGTTCATTCTGAAAGTCGTTACTTTGACGTTAGTCGCTTCATCCTATGTTCCTTTCGAACGATCGCTTTACTTTTGCATGTCGCCAAAGGCTCGCGTAGTGCGTTTTTTTTTCTCGAATCTGCATGAGATATTTCAAATGTCAGTCTGTGCGGTATTGTTTGACATTTCTTTCAACTTCGTGCTTTCGATGCTCTTTACGCCACTTTGCAAAACTAATATCGACTATTTAGCGCTTTTGCTACGCAGTTCTGAATGAATGAGCTCTGCTGCGCATGCGCCAAATCCTTTATGCGTCTATAAACAAGGCCTCTACGCAGCGGGTCACGTGACTGGCCGCATAGGCGCACTGGTGTCGCTGCAGAGACAAAGGAGTCTCCACAGGCTGCCTGCACTTTACGTTATGTTGATGCAGTAAATGCAAAAATCTCTCGGATTATGCTTTTTTTCTTTATTCCATGTTTTTTTTTCACGTGAAACCGTATTACTGTCAATAATCCACATACCACCATTCAGACTTGTGTTTGCAATTACAAAGAGTGCATTTTCAGTAATTATTGTACAAGTCTGATTGAATCAGCATTGTAAATAGAGCCGTGCAGCAGTTTGATTTTGTTTGCGAAAGCTCTAATTTTGTCCCCCTTTTTTTTTTGTGCCTCAAACCAGCTGATGATGATGGAAGCTGAGTAAACTGACCTGCAGCTTATTAAATGAAAAGAGGAAACCACAGAACATTGAGAATGGACGAGTCCTTTGATCCACTCAAGTGTACAGAAGACCTGCCTTCCTCACCTGGGTGCCACATGGATTATGGTAATATCCTAAACCAGCAAGAAGTCACATTCAGCCTATGAGCAAACTGAGCTTTTTCACATAATAATTTATGATTATTACTGTTGACCTCTCCAAAGATGACATGCCAGAGCTGCAGGAGGTGGAGGAGGACGTAAGGTCTCCAGGGTTATTTCAGGTTGGGGCAGGAGTGTCTCACCAGGAGCTCAGCTGCTCCCCCAGCACCAACTGGCTCGCTGAGCTGGCCAACATTGCCACCAGTCCTCAGAGCCCCCTGCTGAAGAATGCCCCCCATAAGAGGTTTGTACCAATACGAACCAACATGAAAATAAGCTAAGTCTCATGTGTGCATACATGTGACAAAGTCAAATAGAAGTTGAGTACACACTAGTATCCTGGGGTATTCCGCAAAGCAGGTTAGTCACATCATTTAGAAAATGTGTCGAGGAATAGTTTCTGGATTTGTATTTATTTATTTTTGCAGTCATTTGGATTTAATGGCTCATTGCGTTTACATCATTATAACCAGGATATCGCAAAATAATTTTCACAGTAAACCTGGTTAACTTATCACGTATCATTGAATACCCCTGTGATGCTGAACAACTGGGATACATTCGGCGGTCTCTAAAAATACCAGTATACTAATATATACTAATATGCGCACTTATGACGTCCTTTTTTTCCCCCCCCAGATCATCTCCAGTCCACATCTTTGACAACAGTAATAGTTTACATTCTTACGCTCGTCCTCCATTAGCCAGTAGCGCACCCAACCCGTCCAGAGGCCACCTCAGGGAGCGCAGGCGTATCAGGGTAACCTTTCACTATCCTCTGAAAACCTAAGAATCATCCGTCCAGTGTAGTGCCATGCATACTGAAAGTTTTTATTGTACTGATCAGATTGTTTTTAAAAAAAAAAAAAAAATTATTTTCAACAGGCCAGCAGTGAATCCGAGTCTGGAGTTTTCTCAATGTCCTCGTCGTTTTCTGATGATGAAGACATGGCCTGGTCTCACTCCTGGCCCTCCACAGCCTGGCATTGCTTCCTTAAAGGTGCCTACATACACACTCCTGCGCATACCGTATGCAGACACTTACACCTCACCTCACTCACAGGCTTTTCTAAGGATGTTTTTGAAAAGAAAAAATGGTCTTGAGAACTGTGCATCATAGTTTAAAGGCACAATGCAGTCTTGTGTGTAAACATGTACCCCCCCCCCCCCATTAGAAAACAATAAAATAGTTCATGAATGTTTTCTTAAATCTGTTCATGTTTACTCTATTATAAGTAAATAACAGTAATAATAAAAGTAAATAATCACAAATGTAAAACACAGAAATTCGTTCCAAATATAATCAGTTCAGAAAGACAATTTTATTTTTATTTGAAGTCATCTGATATGTTTATGAATAGACCTGTCATTTATATGGCCAAAACAGTACTGATGGGCAAACATGCAATGAAGACTGTTTTGGACAGAAGCTGTAGAAGTGCCACTGACACCAATATTTCGTTTACCTTTAAAAAATGCTCCCAACCATGAGCTTGAATTACAGACATTTATAAAGGATTTCTGACCCCAGCTGTCCAAACGGCAGTATTGCATCCATTTTCCAGCATTATCTTGCCAATGTCAACACACATCAGCTTATTCATCATGTCACATTGTTATGTTGATATTCAGGAACCCGCCTACGCTTCCATCGAGGTCCTAATGTGGAATGGCAGGAAGCTGATGAACTCAGGGATTCTGATGATGACTCAGATGATGAAACCATGATGCCATCCTCCTCTTCCTCCTTCAAGGTAGGCTGCAAATAGTGAGTTTAGTAGGTCTAAAAACATTTCACAATAGTCTGCTCTACTCTGGAATACTTTCCAGCTCTGTACACATTATGTTCAGTGTTGCTGACTAGATGAGTGCATTGGACATTAAAATGGCTTGTAATGGCCACAAGGTGGCAGCCAGGCTAACTGGAGGTACAGAAAGTGAGTGAATCTTGAAACATTTGCAGTGGTGGTCTCATTTAGTATCATAAAAACCCACGTTTTCAGGCAACAAGTTGTTTTTACACAAATTCTTCTTTGGTGGTAACTTCAACTAGCTCATCTTGCTGGTGAATAAAAACTTGTCTTATTGGTCCTCTACTTCATTTACAGAGATACGGTTCAGAGGGGCTAAAGTTGGTGAGCCATGAAGAGACGTTATCTTTTGGCCAGGCAGTTCTTAAAGTGACCTTTGACCCTGGTTTGCCTGATGGTCTTTTAACAGCTGAATGCAGACTGGATCACCCATTCTTTGTCAAAACTAAAGGTAAAACAACATCTTTTTAAAACAATCTTAAATTATTTGTTGTTTCTGTTTCTGACTGCAGGTTATGGTCTCTTAAAAACAAAAACAAGATAAATGTCAGGTTTATTGGCAAGAAATTATGTCAGAAACAGATTTTAGAGAAATATGTGTATTTGATCTATGCCAACAGAAGCTTCCACTGACCAAATGTTTGCCAAATGCAAACAAATAATTTTGTTTTAAATAAACAGCTTGAAGATTAAAGCTGTCTGTAATTTACCATCTGTGTTTTTCAGGGTGGTCTTCCTTTTATCCAAGCCTTACTGTGGTGCACCATGGGATCCCTTGCTACGAGATGCAGTTGGGCGATGTGTGCCTGCCACCAAACCACCCAGATGCCATTAACTGCGATGACTCCGTCGTCTTTGACACATTCAGAAGGTGCGCTCTTATAACCGTGATCTTGCTTTGTGTAATGAAGAGACTTAGAGCAGCTATGATCGATACTGTATCCTTATGTTTACACATACTTGGCCAATAAAGCCGATAACAATGCGAAAGGGGTCCCTAGAAATTAAATTATCACCTGAATATGCAGCTGCCCTCCACTTTGAGTTTCAGTTCATTGTTTAGCTGTCCGGCTGCAACTTCACTGTTTTGGTTCACTCTCACTACTCTTAGTGTCTTTTGCAGCAAGCAGCCGTTTCAGAGGAAAACCTCTAAAAATGACTTAAATCTGAACACTACCTGCTCACCACCAAACAGACAAAGTTAGCAATTAGCTGGTGAACATAGTATTTTTATTATTTAGCATTTAGCAGCTAAAGAACCAGATATTTCCCTCAGGAGTTGGTAGAGACCAAAAAAAAGAGTGAATATTGGACTTACGTTCATCAGGTGGCCACAAATATGACACCAAGCGAATGATGATGTTGCTCTGTAACTGCTGGATGTGTAAAATAGGCAATACATCTTCCAAGGTGATAATGTGTCAACTAGTTTGCCCTTAAGTGGCCAAAACAACCATCTGTTTTTGCAGGTTTAAACCTGCCTGCTACAACCGAAATATATGCTGAGAGAGCAGCGAGAGTGCTGATCTCAGTAAAGTTACAGCAAAACAAATTGCTGTAAAGTCGAGGCGAGCTGCAAATTTTGGTGATAGTTTTCTGTAGGTTCATCACTACAAGCGACCTCTTTCATACAAAAATATAGATTACAGCAGCTTTAAGTATGAGTCATCCATCAGAGAAGCAAAGATAGCATTTGAATTGAGCATGTACATACACACGCCAAAGACGCAGCCCCCCTTTTACATTTTGTTATAATATTAAGTACAGTCCTCTTTACTTTCAGGACCGTTTTTGTTTGTCATTGCCACAGTTTAATTAAAACTTTGCTTGCAGCCTTCTTGTACACTTCACTAATAATCTTTCACAAAGAATATTAAGTTTGTATTTTAATGGGATTTATGGTTTGCAGAACAGAAATATACTGCACACAGCAATGTGAAATCTTTCCATCTATATATCGCTTCAAATAAAACTAAACAAACCAAAAGAGTTAGAAATGTTTTGTATCCTAAATGTTACTGCATTTCTTCATAGCATATCTACAATAATGTATTACAGTTTGTGGATTTCAGACTTTTTTTACAGAAAGAAATTAAAATGACTAAATGTTTTGCAAAGTGTTTTTAGAACAATCAGTACATTTACACACACTATTAACAAAACCAACTAAATTGCAGATAGAATGTGACAGATATTATTAATTTATGTCTCTTTTGCTTCTGTTTTCTTGCAGTTATGACTTCACCCCACTAGATTCCTCAGCAGTGTATGTTCTGAGCAGCATGGCTCGTCAGCGCAGGACCTCCATGTCCAGCGGGGGTGCCGTCAGTCCAGACTGTGATAAACTTGAGCGCTCCAGCTCCCCACAATCCTCCACTAGCAAATCAAACAGGAGCCACACCTCAGGGACAGCCAGTGGTGCCACGCCTACAAAATGCAAGAGGCCAATGAACGCTTTCATGCTCTTCGCCAAAAAGTACAGAGTGGAGTACACGCAGCTGTATCCTGGGAAGGACAACAGGTATGCAAAGTGAATGAGATCCAGGGCTCTTACTCAAACGGTCATGTTTTTAGTTTCCTTTCTTGTAGAGCAGAATTATCTAATTTAGGTTTGATGACTTTCTATATCACTGTGTCACATCTTAAGGTACGGTCACATTAGCCTTCCGTTCAACAAAACCGCTCCGCCCTGAAAGAGGATGTGGTGTCATGGTCCCAATGAATAAGTAAATATTGAGTAGAGCAATCAAACAGTAAGAGCAATGTTACAGTTTGTACTCTTGTGTAATTTTGCACTGAACAGCATGATGACACACACTAAAATAATGACATTTCCAAACACATTGTTTGACCAAAGGGGACTTTGGACCTGCAGGTTCACTGGAGATCAATGAAACATAAAGCACATGCTTCACTGTGTCCAATCATACAGGCCTAACTGAAGTGAATGAGTGGATGGAAGTGTAGTGTGACTGTACCTTTACAGCTCTCATAATGTGATGTTATGTTGGCTTAGAGAATGAGGGTATAGGTGGTGCAGTGTGTTTTGTAGCTCTGCAACTAACGATTATTTCTGCCTATTATGTTTAATCGATTAGTCTAAAATGGCAAATAATTGTGAAACATGCTCATCATAATTTCCCCAAACCCCATCTCTTGTGCACCGACTTAGTTGAAACCGAGAGACACTCTTTGTGGTGAATGTCACCGAGTCGACTAGGCCAGAGCTGTCAAGCCCAGAGCAACAGATAAAAAGTCCATGACTTTATATGTGAAGCTTTATAGAGAAAGAAAGAGAATGCTTCACGAAACTCTGAGACCTCAGTCTAAAGTAAAAGAAAAACATAGACAGATCCCATAAAGACAATCTCAAAAATGTGAGTCCTTGATCTTCTGTCTCTAACCTTACACTCCAGAGCCATTAGTGTCATCCTGGGTGACAAGTGGAAGAAGATGAAGAGTGAGGAGAGGAGGATGTACACCATGGAGGCCAAGGCTCTGGCTGAGGAGCAGAAAAGACTCAATCCAGACTGCTGGAAACGTAAAAGAACCAACTCAGTAAGGACCAGTTCAGTTCACTGAACTATAACATCTAGTAGCTTTTTTATTTTTTTTGGAACACCATCCACATTGTACACCGATACTGCAGTTTAAACTATACCTACCCGCTTTTTAGTTTGTCATGTGTCCACTGTACCAACAGCTCATCTTGTCTTTCAACAGGGTTCCCAGCAGACCTAGATAATCCCCCAGAATCCCCAGCAGCTGGTGTTTTGGCATGGAGAGGTGCTCGACAGAGTCTGATGGACCGCTTGATGCCTCTTTGCTCTCCTGTATTCTTGGGACTCAACTGTGATGCTGTATTCCCTTGCTTTTTGTAACCTCGAAACATTATTAGAGACAAACCAGAATTATGACCTATTAACAAAACATGTAATCTAGTCACTAACAGTGCATATATTTTCTTATATCTTTTAATCTCAAAGATGTATTATTCCCCTGAAATAAGAATGAACCTCCTCATTTATTTCAGGTTATTTCATATTCAAGGTTGAAAAACGAGAGCCTGTGGTGCTATGCTTCAGTAAAGAGGGAGCAGTGAACGACAAGTGTCTATTTATAATTGTAAAAAGGGGAATTTTAGATAACGTTTTCACAGCTGTCCGTACTGATTATATTTGTAAGATTCAATATATTGCACAGATTGGAAACCCATTCATACATTTTGTAATACAGTATATATTCTGCAGCTGAACTGTGGCCAAGTCTTCAGATTGTTTTTGCCCGACCACCTGGCCATATGATGAGGCTTTTAGCATGTGGTGGCGGGTTTACACTCAGTCACACTCAGGCCTTTGCTGTAAGTGCTTGTTTCTTTTGCACTTTATATAAATATGTAATCTAAATCCTATTCAGCCATTGTATACTGGTGGAAACCATTTGTATAATACAGCTAGTATCTTGATACAGTAGTTAGCCGTTGAACACAATAATGGCCCAGTAGCCATGTTCTGCTTTCAGGTTGCCACTGAATTTTTAAGTGCTTTGTTCATAATGTACAGGTTTCACAGCCCCAACAACCTCTTGCACAAAATATCCTTGTATCATATTATAAATAATTTTTTAAACTTGCATCCTATCCAAGTGTTTGGTTCTTTTTCATAAGCTGTAATCACGTTTGCTTGGCTTTGTGTTTGAATACGTTAACATGCTGTTGCCTGACTGCTGCTTTGAATAATTATCAGCTATCAACCGTGAACAAGTGCATGTACTTGAATGAGACGCTCAACTAGGCACATTTTATCTTGAGCTTTAAGAGGTCTCAACAGCCACGGATCTAAATGTCCAACCAGAAAAAGACCAATGTTTCCAGGTAACAACACAGTTAAAGTGCGTTCTCCGCTGGTCTGGCACATCAAAACCATCGTGCACAGACGGCAACAAAAGCCTCCCAGGGAACAATTGTACTGAAGCAGGATTATTCACTCTTGGGCTGAATGAGGACAACGTTAAAGGATTTAATTGAATCTTATACTCACTGAAACCCTGGCCACTTTCCCCTGGAGATGAAAAAAGATCTAAAAGAAAATGAAAGCACACATTATCATAAGCTTTTAATTGGAGACGGATGTTTCCAAGGAAGACTTGCATTTTCACAAAACACTGGTTATGGTTACATGTACAAGATTTGCATAAGTTACCTTGCTGATGGTGTTCACACAGGCAAAACATTTTAAAACTACTGGTATATTACCAATTTTAAGACATAATTTCCAATGTTTGAGCCAGAGGGCGCCGTCACTCCACTTTTTTGTTCAGTGGACATGAAAATACACACCTCCCATCTCAATCCTCTCTTTGTAAAAAATAACATGGTAATGAGCTGAACATTAACACACAATACTGTTTCTGTGGTTTAGGAAACTTAACATGTTTCAGTTGCATAAAAACTAGCAGTAAATGAGCATTTTACCTCTATAATTTAAAAAAACATCCCTCAAATGGTTTATGGACATTGTGAAGTTAATATTTTCATGTTTACGAATATCTTGAGGGCTCTGCTTATCTGTAAGTCGAAAATGTCTGTCTGAAATGATGAGATTCGTAGCACCGCATGCCTCATGAAATAACAATGATCAACACCCTGCAAGCCTCTCAAGCATAGGAATCTAATTATAGCATATCCGAACAGGCCACTCCAAATGATCCGAGTTGAATACTTTATATTTGAGGAAATGGGAAGTTGTGTCGGATATGTGCTTCTGGCACAACACTATTGTAAGCTTAAATGGAGAAGTAAAGAATGTAGTAGTTAACTGCAGTCAGAAATTAAATGCATTTTTCAAATCTTGTCACAGTGTAGCAAATTAAAACAATGGCTCACTGTCATGAGGTGCATTACGCAACACGGAAGCAGAGTTGGCCACTTATGAACTTTACCGTGTGGGCACATGGCATTCTGCTGTAAAAATATGCACATCAATTAGGTCTTCTCACATTTGATTTTTAATGGGTTAACCCCAGGTTTAATTGAGGATTTAAAAGGCAGGTAAAGTACCACAAAAGACACCACAGCCAACATCACTAGATAACATATAAAGATATTAGATTTCAAAAGTACATTTTCTTAAAGAATCATATATTGAGGAAATAAGTACAGAAAAACCAATCATCTAAATCGCAGAGTTTGTACAACGTTTTAAGAGTGACATTTATTTTTTCTTTTAAAGCACTTTCAAAGTAGCTAAACCAAAAATGTCTAGACTCTGAAAGCCTTTATCATCACATGTAAAGTGTTACTCTGAATGCTTGGGAGACTACAAACAAATGTGACGATGGGACTGTCTAATTTCAAATATCAAAAAGTGCTTTGGGTTACATGAGTGATTGTGTAGATGATGAAACAAATTGTGTTGAAAATAAAAAAGATTTCAAGGAGTATATTCAAGCATATTCCTAACCTTGAAAACATGACAGTTAAAATACATTTTCCAAACTTTCAAGGCTTTGTACGAAAACCTGAATTCATTAAAAAAAAAAAAATCACTGGGTAGCAATCTGCAGAGAAAGGTGTAATTTTCCTCAAATGGCATGCATTTATGCATAAGGTCTTTTGACAGGAACAATTAAAGAGGAGATGAATACTAAAATGAACAATTAGAATGGAGAGAAACTGAGACCGTGATCATCACTGCTGGCTTCCTCTTAAATCAGAAGCTGCACCTTAATCAAGGATTCCTAATTAGGAGCAATTAACTTTAGAGATCGCAGACACGGTGGCTTTGTTAGCGTGAAGTGTTTGTGTCTGGCAGCCATCTCTAAATGGTATTTTGTTGTGGATACATTTTGTTTGTTTTTTTCGCCAGTTACTATAATTGAAAAAGAAGGAGCTGGACTGTGATTCCTTCAGTACCTGGCTTCATTTTTGTATTATTACGTTATCGATCATCACTTGTAGCATAAATGTAGCAGTACGTGCTTAGAGACTCCAAGTTCATGCTCGTTTGTCACTTGCCTCAAATCACTGTGCAAGATACCGTGTCAATTTAGGAAAAAAGGAGCTGACATGAAGAAGACTACAGGTAAAAAAAGACATTTATTTTCACTCCTTCTCAACCATCACTGGTGTTATGACATTTGAAGAGAACTGACAATCTTTTGCAGGTTCACTAGACAATCATATCTCACTTCATGTCCTTTCAGCCTTTAAGAGTCCACATCATCAATTTTGTGGTGACTGAATTCATTTGTGGCCCTCCTTTCTTGAACCTAACTCTATTGAATGATACAGTATACCAGTCAGTGATTTTGCCAGTTGGTTTAAAACACAATGCTACTGTGGTTATGGTGACAAGTCTGTGACCGCGCTTTGTTCTTTTTTTGACTCCACCTAAAATACAGTCATGATCCTGCTGCTGAGCACTGAGATTTTGGCTCGCTCTGTGGCAACTGTGATGGACCGCTCAGCACTTTACCTGAAAAGCCTTCTGTCAATATTTCACTTTTTTTCCAGCCCGTTAAGCGGCCAGCAAAGAACAGTGAATGTCATCTTGTCACTTTCTATCAGTCAGGTAGAATCTCAAGTCACCCAGTAGTGTAAATAATATTATAAAGAGTACGGCCTAAACCTGTTCTATATGAAAAGTGTCCTGATACAACTTCTGTTATGATTTGGTGCAATATAAATACAATTTAATTGCGATTTAATTGCTTGAAACCCATTGCAGGAGCGCAAGGTGCAGTGGTTCTGCCCATCACGGCTGCAAGGGGGCGATACTGAGCAACAACCAGAAAGGACTCTGCTCACTGAATTTCGCCTTTTTTTTTAAGGAGTGGACTGTTGATACAGAACAGTGACAGGATGTTGGTGGAAATCTGTCTGATGTTGGAGTGCAGATCACAAGGACAAAGCTCAAGCCAAGATCCTGATGTAGTGGGGAAAACACTTTTCCAGTTTGGACCGAATCAGTGTTCTCACATGCTCAACCCTACAAATCACCTACATTACATTACCACTGAACATTCTCCAATACATACAACACCATATTGATTGCTGCTGAATGTTTCTTTCAAAGCATCCATTTTTAGCCATGTCAGTGAGCTATAGGTAATATGTATATTACCTGGACTCATTTGAAAATTTACTGCAGATTTACGGTGTGTTCAAGTGTTGGCAAGGGAATCTGAAATCTGAGTTTGATGCTGACAGTTAGGTGAACGTGAATTTGACAAATCCTTGCATTTAAAAAGGAGATATTCAGCAACCAACTGTGGTTGTACTTAACTCCAGTTTGTAGAACATGTACAGATTATAGTCTAACCAATACTGGATTTTTGAGGAGGCTATCAATCGATATTTCAAAACAGATTTCAAAACATTTCAGTCACGTTTTTGATGAGGAGCCTTTACATGTGTAAAAAATAAATTTGGCATAGCTCTTACAAACCATGTAATGTGTTTCAAAATGGCCACATATTTGGCATTTTTATAGTGGAATTTCTTGTTACTTATTGGCTGACATATACATCGATACAATATATAAATATTCTAATATTGGCTGATATATTGGTCTCTCTCTAGTACCTATGGAGAAGTGTAAATTTGCAATAATTTCTGTACAATATAGAAAACACACATTTAAGCAGAAACAACATTAAAAGTGATAGTAAGGAATACATACATTCAGTTTAACAAAGCACACACTATATACAAGCGAGTATGATGGTATTCAAAGACACAATATTTCCCTCATTCCTTCTCCAACTATATTCTATAACCTGTCACACCATCTTCTGTCCTTTTATACTGCCCACCCACATCTCTGCCTGCTTATTACTCTCTCCCTTGTGTTTGGAGCCCTAATTGGATGGTGTGTGAACACTGTGATAGGGGGAAAATCATTCCATTTTCTTGGTCCACAGGTTTCAGGCAACGGAGAACTGAATTGAATAAACCCCTGCTGATAGAATTTGCACTTTGGTCCGACAGCTGAACAACAGAACGGCCAAGAGGACGGAAATCAAAGCACAGTCACACAATGCTCTAGAGAAGCCAGGGACACAACCGCAGCATGGCATACTAATCCAATCTAATGCTCATACTGTAGCTGCTGCCCTAGATTACACCGCTGTTAATGCCGACACACACCAGCCCAGCTGAGTCTGGGCCAAGTCACTGTCCAGGTGACTGCTTTTGTAGTCCGACAGAGTAGGTTGTGTCACAACTGTGTGACATAACTTTTTAATAACATATAAAGTCGTGCTGAAAGGGTTAGTCAATTAATTAATCATTTGATCAATAGAAAATTAATCAGCAAAAATTTTGATAATCAATATATTGACTAAATTATCTATCAAGCAATGACATGACAATCCTGACATACTGATGTTCAGAAGGTATAATGTTATCCACATTCACAATCGTAGCAGAAGCTTAAGTATTAGAATGTTTTATAATTTGGACATAATGATGGTTCCAGATGAAAGGTCAGGGGATTACCAAAGCAATTACAATTTAACATGAATGTGTATAGTACATTTCATGACAATCCATCCACAGGAGAAGTCAGAGGATCACAAATGTCAATAGGACAATTTTGTCCCAATCCACGCAGTAGATCTTGACATATTTCATCCTTTTCTTATTGAAAGCCTGGGGACCATGAACGTATGCAGTTCATCTCACACCAATCCAGCCAACAGTTGTCAAAATATTTCCCTAAAAGCCAAAAATGTCTAACTGCTGGTGGCACTGGAGGAAACGCTGTAGGATCACCAAAGTCAGTAGGATTCATCCTCTGGGGACCATGAATGTCTGTACAAAATGTAAAAGACAACCGAATTCCTAGAGCCATCCCTAGAGCAAACATGGCTAAAAACAAAAAAAAAAAAGCCAAACATTTGCTGGTTCCAGCTTCTCAAAGGAGATTATTTGCTGCTTCTCTCACTCTGATTTGCTTTTAAATTGAACATGTTTGGGTTTTTGGACAAAAACAATTTGCAGACACCACCTTGGGCTCAGGGAGACTGTTCGGGATGCACTGACCTTATCAAGCAGATCAGTCATCGATCCAGATTAAAAACATTTTCTCGATATATCTCATTATAAAATTCTTTGGTTTGGTCAAGTTGAACGTGATGTCTGCCTGCAGGTCTGGATATTGTTAAAAATCTGAGGTTGATGCCCTAATAAAGCAAAAACGGCCTGTACTGTGATAATGATCGTGTATGAAAGTCCCCATTTAAGGGATGTAACATTACATTATGTTACTGACCATAGGAGTGATCCCAATCAGTTCCACACTTTGATGTGGACAGAGTTTAATTTTAGGACTGGTATCAGACAGCTATAGTATCAGCAGATACCCAGAGTTTGGGTATTGGGATTGGTTTACGGAAAGAAAAAGTTGGATTAGAAACTGTGATGGGCATAGCATGAATGATTAATCGAAAAAATAATGATCACATTAGTCGATAAAGATGGTAGCTGTTCAATGCAGCCCTAATGGAAATAAAAGAGAGGAAGTTAGAAAGCAAAAGCCATCCCTTCTGTGAAAATAAAATGAGATGCAATGAGCTTTTATTAACTCCTGTACATTAATCGATTAATATTTTCCGAGAAATTACACTCAGGGTTCAGACAGAGGCTCAAGTACATGACTGAAAACAGTAAACATAATCAGCCTCAGATGCTCATTTCCTGTGTTTACCATATCGAAATATACTACTCAAGCTTTGATAACATAATTAACGTCTTCCAGGGATCAATAACCCTAGAGCACATCGCTAATGAGACATCAAGACATGCCAGAGAGAGACAGACGTAGACAGGCGCCTGAATCTACACACATTATGCACCAGTAATCTACTGAGAGTAAATGGCAGCTTAATAAATACATTGTTTTCTGTAGGACATCATAAACGGCTGGTTACTGAGATCTTAACAGGAAATTCTTCATGATTGTTGACATACTTTAGGGGGAATTTTAAAGATAATTAGATTGCTGTCATTAGGTTCCCATTGCATGTTCATCTAATGTTATTGCCTTCTTATTTGCTCAGGAGCCCTCGCGAGTAGTCTAAGCGGTCTGCCTGAAGTGAGCTGCGGCGCTATCAGGGGAAGACCAATGAAGACGTCTGACATTATGCAGCTGACTAATGACAGCCGACATGACATCCAAAGCAGCAGAACAGCTGGTGTGGGTATGCCGTGCTGTTAGGATCATTACATGACATGGGCGCACTTGTTTTTGAGGGTTATGCACAACTACAGAGATAATGGGTCATGGACTACTTAAAGAACAACTGACTGACAGCGCTGCAGAACTCCACAGCGAAGCGGTGAGAGTTTGTAATTTGGCTGTGACTGTGGAGTGGAAAGGGCTCATGCGTATAACAATGTTGAACGACAAACATAAAAACAGGAAGACTCAAAGAAGGTTAACTATGCAGGTTAACAATACTGCTACTCTGACAGACCCATTCATTAATATTTAATAATATAACAGACATTAATAATAAACAAATTCCCTCAGGTGCCTTACTCCTACCAAAACCTATAACCGTGTCTGAACATCTGCTGTTTCATTTCATTACCTTAATCCCGACTTAATCGCACTTGAGCAATTTACACATGAATTAAAAAGAGAATGTCAGTGGTTATGGCTGCTGGCACATGTTTGTATTGCTTTTGTGGACATGCGGCGACCGTGTGCTTTTAAAAAACATATGGACAACATCCTCTATTACAGTAGAGTGTGTGATTGGCTAATTGGTAGCCTCTTCTGATAAGGCCATTAATCTCATACCAAATATCCATGAGCATGTCATTCCTGAACAAGGTACTGAGCCAGATACTCGGGGCTTAAGGGGTTTTAATTGGTTCATGATCACAACGAGCCTGCAGCCATTCTAGAAGTTATGAGGATCGTGAGCTAAATGTCAGCATGCTCACAATGACAAGAGTAACATGAACACAATGTTTATGTTCACCATCTTAGTTTAGCGTATTAAAATCACTCATCGCAAAGAACAGCTGAGGCTGAAGGGATGTCACTAGGTTTGGAGGCCATAAACAAAAGTATTGGACATAGTGAAATTTTGATTTGATGATGTTGCTAGAGGAAAATTCAAGAGACGACCAAAGTTATTACAATTCATCCTGAGGGGCACATGTCTGTAATGTCTGTACCAAATTTGGTGCTGATCCATATAGTAGACGCTGAGACATTTCACTGGATAAAGTAAAAACCTTGACTGGCTTGTGGCGCTATAGAAAAGTAAAAGGGATGACCAAGGTTAAACAAATTCATCCTTGGGGCACCATGGATATCTGTACCACATTAAATGGCAATCTATCAAACAGCTGTCAAGATATTTTAGTCTGAACTTAAGTGGTGGACCGACCGCTGTTTCCACATAAAGCATAAAGCCATAAAGCAGTTCTTCTTATTGATTTGGAACATTGCCCACAATTACCTAATACACCCAGATTTATTAACCCTTGTGTCGCCCTTCGGATCAGTGCAATGGCAAATTCAATGGCATTTCGGGTCAGAATGACCCGAAGGGCGACACAAGGGTTAAAAGGGATAGATGCCACAGTATAAACAATAAGGCAAAAAAAAAAAGATGACTGACAAATGTTTATGGCCTTACAGTATATATTTTACTATATCACACAACCTTCAAAGTGATGTATGAACATGGCAGTCAACTTGTGCTTCACACCATAAATATGTCACCATGAGTCAGAATTAGCCCGTGCCAAGGACATTGAAAAAGGTAAGCAAGCACTGCTTTGGATCTGGGCCCTTTATCTTTTATTGAATCTTTGGAGACATCAATGAAAACCTAATAGGCTGCTACTCTAAGCCTGCCTGTGGTACGGGCAAATCCCTGACATCTGTTCTGCCCATCACATGTACACACACGTATATTACATCCAACACTGGTCCTCCAACACAGTGTTCTCAATTAAGTGTTTGTTTCGTTTTATTTATTTGCAATTGTAGACTGTATAACAAAAGAATGTTGCAGGAGACTAGCTGTGATTTTGGCGACTAATTCTCTGAGACTTTGACATAAAAGTGTATACTTTTTGCCAGTGTTGAAGTTTAAATTTTAATATAAATCGGTAGCAGGAAAGGGAATACATTCAACCCAGACTTTGGAACAACTTTTTGCTTATACAATATAGCATCTGTGATGCTATATCAATCAATCAATCAAAATGGGCCCCCAAAATGGGAGAAGCATGACTGCTTTACAGTAGCAATGTTAATGATGGCATGTGTGGTGTACGTTCTGTTCTCTGTTCTCCATCTCCAGTGCAATAACAGACGCAGAGAAGAGCTTTCGCAGACCTCAGATATCATCACTCAAACATTATCTCCCTCTTAAACCAACTGTCACCTTTTGATGATCTCGAACTTTTCCTATCAAACAGTAATATTTGCTATTCTTTTAAACATTTCACCACAGGCAGCCATTTCATTTTATTCCTCCATTTGTCAATAAATGGTGCCAGTAGACTAGTGAGGGGACTCATTATAATTTGACAAATTGTTACATACAGTGGACACTTAAAGCAACACGGTATAATGTAAGGCAGTCTAATACAAGAGCACTGGGATTAATACTACTTACTATTTATTTTTAGACTATGTCAGAGTGGTATTGTGCAGGTTAATTTCTGAGGCTGTAATTTGTGGTATTGTTGTACTTGATTGCATCTTTTTGTAAGGTCAAACAAAAGGAACTTATGAAGTTAAGTACACAAAGCAGGACAGCAAAACCACATACTATGGTCTCAAATACAACCAGAGGGGACTTTACCATCTCTCATTTGGTCACAATAAAGAAAAAACAGGCTTTACAAAAAGTAGTATTTAAAGAATGACTACTAGCTGTTCATGTTTATTCTAAAAGTGTATCTTGCATAGTGTTTACCCCATGCATTGTACATAGAATAAATTAGTATTTCACATGCTTGTGTTGTCAGTACTTTGACTGATAGAAATGTAAAATTAGTGCTCTTACTAACAGTATTTTTACTATTGATTAATCTGCTCAATATTTTACCAGTTGATAAATAAAAAGTGTATTTACAGTCTAGTCTATAAAAGATAAGAAACAAAACAAATTGTCCATTGCAGTTTCCTTGAGCCCAAGGTGACGTCTTTAAATGACTTTCTTTGCCTGACTAACAGTCCAAAGTTTACAATCATATACTAACAGAGACAAGCTGGAGAAGCTGGAACAAGAGAACGTTGGGACATTTTTGTTTAATGCAGCACTTAAAAGGATTAAACTATTATCAAAATAGTTGATTAATTATCCGTCAATCAACTAATAGATAAATTTACTAATTGTTTCAGTTCTTTCAAATACATGATAGACACTACTATGGTATTATTCTCATTCAACAAGGTAAAACTTGGAACAAAACAAGAACTATAACACAACAACCGATTTGAAACTTTAAAAAATGACTGTGTGGAACAGAAAGTGGTGAATACACCTATTGTGGCTCAAACTCGAGAATAAATGCTGACTGCCAAGACTGTAAATCATCAGCCACAAACCTGGAAATCAGCGTCAATCAAGCTACAAGTGTGCCTTTATTTGCAGGCTTGGGGCAGAAAAAGACCAGTCATTTTATTTGCAGCAGTCTCCTGCGACCTGCAGCAGACAGATGTGGACAGCACTTGTTGACATTCTGTAGATGGATGACGGCTGAGAACACTGTGCTGCAACTGCTGTTACCTGAAGGCCACAGCCCAGTGGGCAGAGTCTGTGACCTGATCTGAACATGACGGATGCCACTGTCAGCACGTCAGGACCACCCCAAAGTCATACAACACACACACCCGTAACAGGTATGTAAGGTGACAAGATTCTGCATTCCTACTACATGCCATGCTAACACGACACAATACATATTTACAAAAGGCAATAGAAAAAAAATGTAATAGAGGGACAAAGGAACAGAAAGAGATGCTGGAAGTAGGTGACAGTTCTTGAGAAAATGTGAGAAGAAGGATGCACAGAGAGAGCTGTCATGGCAACGTTCTAAAAATGGCAAAGCAACAGTTAATTACCACCTCCACCCACAGGTGTGATGCATACATACATGATGGCGAAGGTGACAGGACACCTGCTACAAAACCACAGCTAGTTATCACCTGCAGGTATTTCTGGAGTGGCGTCTGCCGGGAGACTGGCCCAGATCATTTTTTTTTTTTTTTTTACAGATTCAGTACATAAGGAAAATATGAGGGAAATACCTAATGATCTGCTGCTCTACCTGTCAAAGATACGACTTGACGTTTGGTGTCTGCAGGATTTGCCAGAGACCATTTGGAGCTGGCTGTACTTACGGGGGTTACACACAGACTGTTTCCGTATTCACCTTAAGACCTTTACAACCTAGTAAAGTAGTAAAGATGACATCCCAGTTCATTTAATAATATCAGATTTGTAGCCCATGTACGACATTATCACTCTGCTGCCGTGTCGCTACGATGTGTGCTTCAAACCAGGTGTGCTGTGATCCACTTACTGAGGCACTAAGCTATTTAAATGAGCCTACTTATCAGTGTTGTTTGTCGGTACCATGTCTTCAGACTCAAATCGGTCACTATATTCAGACAAACCGCAAGTTCGTCAAAGATGGTAGAGAGCTCTGGTACCATTGAAAGGGGAATTGACCCGACTCCTAGAAATGACCTAAATCTAACAAAACGCAGACAACTACTAGCTGCAGAAAAAAAAGGAAGTAGGACCCAGTTTTTACTCTGCAGAATGGGCTTTAGCCTTAAAGAAGATCTCCCCATTTCTGATAAAATCACTACACACACAAAAAGCAATCAACATAAATGGCCATGAAGTTAAAAGGTACAACTACATTATGCACTTTTTTGTCTCAGGGTACTTCTGCCATCTGCTAATCATGAAGTCATTACCTCAATTACCTTTGTTGTTCCGAATACCTCTCAACGCAGTCATATACTGATGCTTCAAACTGTCCTGAACATGCCCAGGAAAACCTTTTCAGACAAACTGATCGTAAACAGTAGAACACAGCGTTAAGAAGAGGAGATGTACAACGACAGGTTCACACACTTGTCACATTCAATAAGTGGGCTCACGTCAATTTCTGAGGTCAGAGAGGAAGCGTGATGAGCTGTGTGACACTCACTTCCGTCGACGTGCAGCTGAACCAGGTGCATCTTCGTTCAAGGTCAGGAAACTCCAGAGAGGAGAGCGGACAGGAGCACCCGGCAGGCCACGCTTTCTTTTCCTCTGGTGAATAAACAACAGTTGAAACATTTTCACCATTAGACGTTGTAAATGAAAGCAATGTGCTCCAGTATTTTCTCTTCTCTGGTGCACTTTACATATTATGTACATAAGGGAGAGAGTTATGATGCAATCTGTTGGACTGTGTTGTTCACACACACACACAGATCTTTGAAAGATTTCTTTGCATGAAAAAGTAAAATGCTTCCCATGCTACATTTTATAAGAGTGATTAGTGTCTATTCCTACTCTCATTTCTACTCAATATGAATGAATACATTGCTCCTTTTTGATTTCCCATTGCACAGAGAATAACAAGAGGAACAATAAAAGACAAGGCTACGATTACTCATGGCTGCCCACAGAGAAACCTACGCACACCTACTATTGTACCCCACTTAAAGAGGTCAAATTTGACTACTTCTCCCCTACCACCATTTCGCTTAAAGGTTGTCCAGTTCGGAGGATGAAGGATCAAAACACCAGCAGAGCCTGCACTTGGGGAAAGAAGATCTGTTAAGCTATGAAACTGAGCTTGGGCCACAGGCAAACAGTTATACTCTGGGGATGAGAAAGACGGGAAATATTCCAGGGATCAGTAACAGACGAGGAGACTGTGTCGGCGCCCTTGCTTGTTATCTGATTCTTACCACTGCTATTATCACTATACAGCAAACAGGGCCACTGTTATTTCTACAGCATCTGGGTTTGGGCTGCTGATTGCTTTGTTTGGGATGATGATTTGACTGCTGTTTTTAAGAGACAAACACAATACTCTGACCTCTTCTCACCTCCTACAGGCACAGAAATCCTTCCAGCTTGACGGTTCATCTTTGAACACGTGGCTTTTTGACCAGCTGAGGCGGCGATAAGAACCCTAACACGAGCTAATAATCACTGTTCCCTCCCAACAGATGGATCGACATGGCTGGACTTTCACACTTAGGGTGATGATGTAAAACTATCAACTGAAAGTGGTTGCACTTCAGAAACTCTCCAGTTTAAGACTGTTAAGTGTTTGCTGTGTACGCGCAGTCAAAAGCAAACAGCTCTCATCAGAATTGCTGAGCAAGTATCCCCAGATGTCTGTACTTCAGAAGTTAATCTTTATAGACGAGTGATGGAGCATCCTCATGGTTTAATATTTAAAAGCTAGAGGTAAAAGGAGGACAAAAAGTATAATCCCATCTCTGCAAGTCATACGGTTAAATCCACACTCTTTAAATCTACTGAGCAAAAAGCTCACAAATTCGTCACTCCCTGTTTTCAGCCCTTGCCCAATCATTGCTTGGCAACCGTAAGTAGGCACAGCAGGCCTGTCGAGCTCTGGATTTCTCCACATGCCAAAGTGATGTGAATAAGGCTGATCTGAGAGAGATACATTTAAAGGGTTTGGATGGTGGTGTCTTATTATAGCCTTTGCAAAAGCAAAAAGACAAAAGGAAAAGTGTCAGGAATGTATACGACTTTTGTGTAAGTTGCAAATGTTAGCATATCGGGCTAACTAGCTTGTCCTTCCCTTTATCTACTTTTTATTTTTTCACTCCAGCGAACCCCAGCAACTTTACCTGTAATGGAGTTACACAAGTAAGTAATACAGTTTGATCTCACATTTTTCCATATCATAGTTATAATAGGACTAGTTAGGACTAAGTAGCTGTACACTGAAATACAAGAATACATAGACTATCTATGTCATAGATCGTCAGCTGGTGAGGTTGCTGACTTCTTGCCCAGGACATGCAGCCATGTATGTAGCCAAAAAGTGCTTAATTTGGACTCTATTAACAAGATTCTCATTTTAAATTTAGTCAGCTGGATAGATTAAAAACACTGCCGCAGACAAAAGTGACTACGAATTTCGAGTGGTAATTCTGCATCTGTGTGAGAATGGAAGACTTGACAGGCTTAGCAATGATAACTAAGAGCGGGCTTAGTGAACAGTCAATCACAAAAACTAGTGTACCTGGTTGCCAGTCTTATGAAATAATTGTATTTGATAACGAATACAATGAGAATCTGTTGAATGTCAGTTGACGTTAAGAGTCATATATCAAACTAAAGTGGTACAAGCTGGTCTTGTCACACTGATTTGAATTAATGAGGAAGCCTCAGCGTATCCCACCAAGAGACGGTGCAATGAACCCACCAAGGAGTCCAGGCAGTGCCACTCAGCACACTGTTAATTCTACGGGCTGTGGTGTGCCAAATTACCTTGCTGTGGAGGTTCCCACTCACCCTGGTTGCAAGTGACAAATGCTGATGAATGTGATTAGCACAAAGAAAACTGCCAGCTTCATTTAGAATAACTAACTGCATTGGAACAAACACAGACTAAGCTGAAACAGGCAGGCCTTCCCCAAGTGACCCAGGCAGAGATAAAGATAATGGGAAAAGAAAAAGGAAGACAATATGGTGGAGATATTACCATCCAAAACAACTGAGATGTGAAGGAAAGTTTAATGCTTACCCCCCACACACACAAGCAGCTCACACACACACACTCTTCAGCTTGTTCTGTGAGCTTTTTGTAATCTTCACCATATGGGACCCTCATGCTTTTTCTCTGGGCACGGCCTCAAAAACAAAACAACAAAAATGTAGATAAATCTGATCACAGACCTCCTTTCTCCACTACAGTCTTATTATTTCTACAATAATTATTTCATCAATGATATGTGTGAGTGTAACCGATTGTGGCATGTAGGGGGTGCAGTATTTATTCACTGCAAATTTAAACAGGATTGAAAATCAGTGACAAGGATGAAATATGTGATTTTGGATTTGATTTGGGATATTATGCTGGAGTTGATTTAGCCTTTTAGTTTGAGTAGTAGATGCCCGCAGAGGAGTGTTATTTTCAGAGCACTCTGGCAGGTTAGCACACCTCTGTCTGTGAAAAAGGAATCAAACAATTAAGCCGTATTTTGGGTTTGTAATTCATTAATAACCAAAAAAAAAAAATATATATAATATAATAATATATTTTTTGTTTCTGCATCTTGACAAAGCAAAGGTCATTCTCATACACAGGATTTACGTATTATAAATGTATAAATAAACGTATTGGCATCTCGTCTCTGCATCTTGGTAACAGCTGTTTGGATGTAATTATGCTATAAAGAATATCATAATTATATCAACAGCATAAAAGCATTGTTGTGTACGTGCCAACAACAATCCAAAGAAAAATCAGCTCAGCCACAACATGAAATTAATCACAATACAAATGCTAATAGCTGCACACACAGTTTTGTAGATGCAGCGGCCTAAAATAGCCGAACTTAGCAGCCAGCATGACCTGACATGACCTGTGTTCAAACATGTACTGATATTTGTAACAAAGGCAAAACCCAATGAGGAAAATAGTCAAGAAAATATTTTATTCAAGTTGAGTTGAAATTCATGTGACCATTGGATTGATCCATTATTCTTAAAGGAAAGTTGCTTTTAAGTAACAGTAGACACAAGCTAATTTCAAGATATTATGTATTATAGATGCATTAATCAAAATAAATATTTTCTAAGAAATATTAAAAATGCACAGTGATAAAATTGAGGTTTTTAATACTCGCATTTATGCTCCAAGTTTAGTTGCAAAGCTGATATTATGCATTTAACTGAGCTTGAAGTGCATATTGTGATTTATATTAGAGCATTTTAAAAACTGTATACAAACCTTTTAGGAATGATTGTACAAAACATATGAAGTGACGTGTCATGCGAAAGCACTGCAGGATTCATTGGTTTATTAAGTTCAGTCTGCTTGTCTGTACAGTATTTACTAGACAAACATTTACCAACACATAAACAAGGGAAAAATATTTAAATTATGTATTCAACTGAGTTGCAACACACACAAAAGGAAACATCTTAATGGCATGCAGTAAAAATGCTCCATTGAGAGGAAACTTCTTGGCAAAGCATTACACTGCCACTTAAAAACACCAGAGACTTTTCAACGGCTGGTTAAAAAAATCATGTGACATGTTACAGAAACCTGCAATACTGAACAGGAACATTTCCTGTTTCCAGAGCTCTGTGATCTGGCAGTGAATATTTCATGTACACATCATTCTTGTCTCTGACACAATGTAAATGGCAGCCTGTTAATGTTCTGACGGCCGTCGCATGTTTACGTACAGAAATATGCTTTTGGACAAATACATGTTGAAGTGGGTACTCATGCACATATCTTTGGAAAGCTAAGATTCTTGCGATTCGATTGATGCCAACCATTACAAGATCCAACCACAACAGCCGATACAATCAAGGTTAATGTCAGTCCACCAACAAACAAACAAACAGTTACATAGTTGATGCAACTCACCTATAAAGCTTCACAGTAATCCACAGATCAATAACAACACGGCATAAACGGTCCTAACGGTCCTTGTCAAAGGTCCAGATGATCAAATCCAGTAAAATATTTAGTCCAAAACACGTTATTACATCCATATATCCCCACGGACTGCTGCGGCATCATGGCTGAGTAGCTGCCAGATGGGCATAATCTTTCACATGCTCTCGGTCATAACTCCGAGTCACATGGAAACATTATCGATATCTTGGATAGGCGTTTGAGGCAGATTTTGCAGGAACGCTAAGGGGTCAAGAGCAGAGATACTAGCAGCTGTTGATGTCATGAAGATCTGCTCCTGTGTGAGAGGCTGTATGAAAGGCCAGCCAAATATTTTATAAAGGGCAATGACATCTAATAACAAGACAAAAATGTCTTTACTGCACAGCCAGAGCCTACTTAGCAATATAAAGCAATCATTTATGCAACAAATGCTCCTATACTAATGTGCATCTGACAGAACATTGACTTTTTGCAAGCTATGGGTCCCTCACTCAGAACTACCATGTTAATTGTCTCTCCAATGCCCCCAACTTTATTACTAACACCATGTGTAAGAGTAATTTCAAGGATTCAACACAGAGTCTTTGGGTTTTTCTCACAACTGGACAACAGACTGACTCGACACTAAGGTAGATCTACTTAGATGAATGTTTATTTAATGGTAAATTTACAGATATAACAGTTTGAAAATCTCCCACCTCATACTGGGAAAGCAACCAGGAGAAGAACACTGTGACACGCTCTGAAAACACAATGGGACTCTTTCTCCACAACAATGGTTACACGCTAGTCATTCTGCTCATGCGAAGTCCAGGGGAGGGGGGACCTGGATACTATTTTCATTTATACTACAGACTTTCAGCTTCACTTCCACCAGTGTTCTCTCCTAAAAGGATGATGTAGAGCCATACCTTAGAACCTCTTCACATCCTGTTAAATACTAGCCCAACTATTGGGTTATCACAATGATGAGTCTACGCAGGTGGTCTAGCACTTCCTCCAACGCTGTGCCATTAATTGCTTTTGCTTCCCTGTGCCTATATGAACTGTAGGCTTCAGTCTGTTGTGGCCCACTTTCCCTGTCTCTTCCCCCACCAAGCTATATGCAGCGGGGGTTACTAATGAGAAGTGCAGAGCAATGCATCACCACAGAGCCAACATGGAGGTGTGGATTTGTAATGGGTCATAGTGACACTACACCAAGTCCAGAATTGATGATGGCAACAGCCTCAAACCTGGGGCACAGTGGGAGGACCATAATACACTGGTTGCCCCATGAAAAATAAAGCATGGGGAGGCTGCCTCTGAGTAGATCTGGGTCCTACAGGACTAACACACATCCTGGACTAACTGTGCATCCTTGAAAAATGAAATCTCATTGGGAAGATTGGGGACTTTAATGTATTTACATTTCTATAGATGACAGTTTTATAGCCCTGAGCCCAAAGATATCATTAAGCACCCCCATAGCGTTGATTAGGTGAACACAGTTCAGACAGCGTGCGGAGATGCAGAAATGGCTGGGGTTAATCAGATAACCAGGAAGTGCAGTGTCACACCCTGAAGTGGGGACACCACAAATTGTCAACAGAGGAAAAAGCACATTATTGAGCTCAGCATAAACAGCTCAGCAGAGAACTTAAACACAGCTTATGGAGTATTTATATCCATACTTGTGGCTGCAGTTCACCACAGGATCTATACACACAGTTGCATGTGTCAAGATGGATGGGGCGCTATCAACATCATTTGGTGTGCTCTGTCCTTACCACCCCCCCCCCCCCCCGATAATAAATCCTCTGCAGTATACGATCATTTTACACTTTGACAGGAGAGAAAATCATTTAGAGTCCAAGGTGCAGGAGCAAAGAATGATAACCCAAGCATGGCTTTGGCTATGGCCAACAACAGAAACTGTGGATTGTGACAGCAGGGACACGGTGCAATTTTGAAAATATGTAATAACCAGTACTAAGGCTTTTGAGATTTGCCATGATGAATAAATGTACGCAATACGCACAGTCTGTAGACTGCATTGCTTGTTTTAATTAAAACGCTGTATGTACATGGTATGAATTCATGGATCAACCTTAAGTAATTTAGATTTAGGAGGTGATGTCAGACCAAATTGGCACCCAGGCCTTAACTATCCATCATCTCACTCCATATGGTAATATACATTAAGCAGGAGGGATGGCAATGAAATAGTTCACATTTACATCATTCGCTTCTGTACTTGCTGCTGAAGAATGAGCTTTAAACATACCCTACACATGTCTTATTCTCTGTAGAGGATTTTAACAGTACAGGTCCTTGCAAATTTGGTAGAACATATATTTGTATCTGCCACAAGATGTCCGTATCCGTCTGGCTCTAGCTGTTAAACATGGTGAGATAAAATGACTAAATTTTGGAGCATCTCGGTGGGATTGAGATCATTGCCTTTTTGATTAATGCATGCACCTTTTTAAAGATGAATCATCATTACGGCTTAATTACAACAAATGCTCCTAATTCAGGCCAAAAGACTGAAGAGGATTTTGCTCATCAGTGCAGCAAAATGCAGCTGGATAAATAAAAGGAGCACAGGTGTGCAGAGCACGTAATAATCCTGTGTCTGAAGGTGAAAGGGAGGAAAGTCACTCAAAACAAACTCGCTACTACTAGCCTACTATAAAGGGAATCACATAGAAACGTTATCTAAAGAGCAACATGTCATCCACCAAAGACAGGTGGAGGACCTGACTTCTACAACACAAGAAATGCAATTAAAACTGCACCAAACACAAAAACCCTAATTTGGGGTCCAGGTGTTGGGACATGCAGAGCATCATGGGTAGGATCAATAACTCCCAGAGAATTCATTCATTCATTCATCATCCATACTGCTTATGGCGGCGGGGGGGGGGGGCTGAAGCCAATCCCAGAACACTCCCAGAGAATCTCATTCACTAATGGCTGACCCATGTGACATTTCTCAGTTGTATTTTTAACTCCACTGCCACTTCACTGAAGATGGGCTCGTCGCTTAATTCATTCTACATATAAAGGTCATTCTACAGGGATGCCCAGAGGAGGCCTGCTTTACCCCACAATCACAAAACACGAGCTCCTTTTGAGAGGTATTTGATCTGATAACAGCAAAATTCTAGTAACATATTTCAAAATAAATTAAATTTGTGTTTTTTTTCTGTTCTTCTAAGTGCAAACAAAAGGTAACGGATATTGCAATCTAAGATCCTCAAAGACCCTGAAAATTTTATTTTAAGCATAAATCCACGCAGTGGGAAAAAAATATAAGACCTTTGTTAGAGTCCGTGGTGCATAACTCCACAGTGTTGTTTACAGACCCTGTCATCCATTTCCACAGAGCACTGAAGCAGAGGGCAACAAAAATACTTGGTCTGAGAGCAAAAGAGGCCGATACAGACAGGCAGTCCAACACATGAATAGGCAGAAACTTTCTTTCGTGAAAAAACATTACTTTTGAAGACACTTCCACATTTCATCACCTGATACATTTAACTTGTTTGACTTGTAAACTTGTATATTGTCCTCGCTGCACAATTCATAATGTGATTTGACAGTCACCTTTTTTTTTAAATGAATGGTCTTTAGGTTTTTGAATCTGCATGAGTAACAGTAAATGTCTGTTTTTATCATTAAACTGCATGTGCATATCTGGATTATCATATCATATATAAGTGTCCAGTCATAGCCAAAAAATGAATTCAAATATCTAAGGTGCAGCAAAGCTTCAGATACCAATGTGGTCATTTATGTAACTTGTGAAAATCACCAAGCTTAACATACAGTTATGTCTCAAGCAAGCTGACACATTGTTTTGGCTAACAATGCTTATAAATGCCACAATACAGACACAAAACATCCACAGTATTATGTAGATGTATGCTAGATAAATATGTAGTGCCAGAGGCAGAGGATGTAAACAGATGAATGAGGGTTGATAACTGAATGCACACTAATTTACATGTGGCTTAACACCGCATCCCTATCTATACTGAATCACTATTCAAAGAATGCATGATACTTGAGGTCAGCAGCGGGCAGGACATACTGATTGTATTCCATCTGTCATGAAAGTGGCTTATTGTTTAATAGGTTTTAGTGTTGTAGATTTCACAGTATATAAGATAAAAACTATGTAATGGTGATCTTCTAATTGATGTGAGGTTACGAATATGTGCAGTACGTCAGCCTCTGCAGGATCAAGAGATCTACAGCAAAGAAGGTGGAGTCGTTTGTGGAAGCCTGCTGTTTAAATCAGCAAGTAAGCTAGTAACGCGCCAGCTAGTAATGTGTGCTCCAAATGGGTTCATTTACATGTGTGAAAATACAAAAAATGGGGTGGAATGTTTTCGAGTGAATTTGTTCAGTTTCCAAAATGTTACATACAGTCAACCAGAACTATTGTATTGTGACTATATAGTGCATTTTTGGAGACGAATGACTAGTTTCCATAAAGCATAGGGAGGTAAACCACAACCAACACCACCACTCAAACGTTACATGGTGTACACTGATTTATAAAATGAAGTAAAATCCCCAATTAATGTCAAGATTCACACAAAAGTATAATAAGGGTTTTTCAACAAAATATCACAGTGACAGTGAAAATTACAGGCTGTCTGAAATTACCAAGACATTAGGTCTATGGGTTATGTGCTAAATATCATTGTAATTTGCTGCCACTGCAATGCTGAGCTGAGTTTAGAATATACAGATAAGTACATCACTTTACCTAAAGTATATAATGTACATTATTTCTTTAAAAAAATCATTACGAGCTCTTGTCATCTTATTATCATACAGTTGTCAATATATAGTAGTCACAAGCAAGGTCAGCCTTTCTTTCAATTACCAGGACAGTTTTTCTTAATGTATAGCTTAATATATCAATTTAGTTTTCATCACACATTCACTGACACGAGTGCGTTGTCTTTGCAAAATCATGTCAAATTGTCAAAACCATTGTAAACTTATTGCAGACAGATTTATTTGCTTAGATTCAAAATTACAAATTCATTGATTCACTGACAAAATATTTAATGATTTAGCCACTAAATTATATTACTGGTGAATATCTGGTGAAATCTCTCACACAAGCAAATGACAATCATTTAAGATAAAGATCCCATCAGTTTGATTATTAAAGAAATGTTGAGCAGGAGCTATGCGGCGGGCCATTTTACAGTTTGCTCTGTGGAGAACTATGTGTGGTGACTGTTTCTAAATTATCTCAAAAAAAACATTTTGTTCTGTTTTTTAGCAATGTTACAAACTGATTAAAGGTGATCTCAGGTGTTGCGAAACTAATTAATTCAAGCTATATAGTAAGCGTACACAAAATAACGATTATATGGAATAACTATCAGTTATGAATGGCAGCTATTGTAAAGTGCCAAAAACACCCTGTAGCACAAAAAGCAAGCCAGAGACAATCAGCAGTACATGTCTGAGCCACAGTAGAGAAAGTTATTACTGCCAGGTTCAGCTCAATATGTGACCTGAGGCAGGAGCCGAAATTACTACCCAAACAAGCTGTGTGTGCAAGCATTTCCTTAGCCCAGTGGAGGAGGAACAAGAGGACCACAACAAGCACTGGAGGAATCGATTGCTACAATGGCAGCTTTGATAATCTCAGCTCTATGAATCAGAGAGGCATGCTTAAACAGATCCGCCAGCACAAGCACACAAAACAATCCTTTCCTTTTTACACAAATGTTACATCTGGAGATTCACACACTCTGTAAGCTAGCACTGAGCCACTATAACACAAGCCAAAACATGAATTTTCATACCTATGCCTACCTCACTGGCTGGCTTATTATTAGTGAATGTAAATCCCACTTGCTGGAGATGTTTTTTCAAACCATAAGAATAACTCAGGTCTACACAGAATCTTTCAAGACATGAATTAGCTTGTGGTGTCATTTATTTATTTATTTATTTATAGGTACTGACTAGGTACATACTGATTGGACAGATTTTGCATTCCAATTTAATGCAAGAAGGTTTCAAAATTTTTTTTCCATGATGCCCATATCTGTTTACTGCTTATGCTTTGGGTTTCATGCTCCAGCAACGTAGCTTCTGAATCTAATGCTGACCAGCAGCTTCTCAAGCAGTACATGCATGTTTATATAGTCAGTAGTAGGTAATCAGTAGCCAGTTTTAAGGTAACGTTGCTGAAAAAAAATCACTAGCTTTTGACATTTTCACCGTACACTAGATGTAAACAAACAAAAAAAGTTTTGTCTGGAAGGTAGGGAAACACACTCGACATCCAATGTACGACACTACCATATTCTCTGAAAAATGTTCAGCAGTTTAGAAATCCCAGTTTTTTTAAAAGTAACATGGAATTTTCTTAATAGACATCCAAATACAATTAATACTGTACAAACGCAGAAAGACACACACACACACACACACACATATTTGCTTTAAATATTAGTATAAATTGAGTTTTCAAATGTGGGTACCTCCTAAATTCAAATAGTTTATGAATTGCCTCTGTATTTGAGGTTATAACAAAATCTGTCCTGAAAAAATGCTGCTCTCAGGTTTTTGCTGCTCACATTCAGATCTGTGTCCCATGTGAGTGCAGAAGAATGTAAATTGGGACACCTTCGTCTGCAGTATAACAAATTGTTGGTATACTGCTCAGAGATGCGCAGAACAAAAATTCATGTGTTGGCGTTTGCTGTTAGGGTAGCTGTGTTTATATTTTAAAATCTAATGCAGCACAGTAGCTTCTTGTATGTGCTGTACCGCCTTGCTCTGGATACTAGCACTCTACATCGTGTGGTACGTTGGGCAGAATGCATCATAAGGTCTTCTCTTCCAGCCCTGCAGGGCATTTAATACAATAGGTGCAAATCCAAGGCTGTTAGCATTAAGAAAGCCCCAACCATCCAGGTCGCAGTCTGTTCAAAATGCTGAGGTCTGGAAAGCACCTCTCTAGCTACAGGGCAACGACGGAGAGACACAAGGAGTTTTTACCGTCAAGCAATCAGGCTTCAAAACAGCAACACATGATGGACTACCTACAACCGGCCCCTGCCCCCCTCTGCCCCACTTGCACACCCCCTCCCCAACTCTGTGAGCTCTCAGTATGCACAGGACTACTTTTAAATGTACATATTTTTGTCCAAACTGCACTGTAGGAATATGTTACAATGGTCTGCTACAATGTCTATTTTTTAATCCATATGTGGTACAGGCTAGGAGCCTTCCAGAAAATGTCACAAACAGCGGGGTGTGGAGGAGGGAAAGAGGGACCCAGATGCGTACTGCAGGCTTTAATGTAGATACAACAAAAAAGGAATTACAAATGGTAAGGCAACCAGGGAGTTGGAGAAATGAACGCAACAAAACAGAGACCATGCACACTTGCGACGCACAGCCATGACAATGACGCCACAGAGAACCAAGGAACCGAACACACTTAAATACACAGGACACTAACGTGGGGATGGACCACAGGTGAACGCAGGGGAACAGGTGAAAACACTCCAACAATCAGGGAAACACGAGGGCGGCAGAGACAGGACACAAACTCAAACACAGGAGAACTAAGGCAGAAAACCACACAACCCAGAAAGCACGAGACAGGCTACAGAAAACGGGAAACAACCATTGACACAGACGCGGGGCGTGACAGAAAAAGCATTTCACTATTGTTATACTTCTGTGACTGCATGTGACAAATAAAACTTTGAAACTAGTAACCCTGCTCTCACTACTCCAAATAACACCCCAAAGGGTTTTAGCAGCACAGCACAAAGGATTTAAATATGTGATGAGTTTTGAAGTCAGCTCAATATCAGACCTTGCCACTCCAAGGCAGTACTGTTTGACTTCCCCTGTACCTTTAAAAATAAAAACACACCAACTCAGGGATGTGAATGAAAACTGAGGTAGCAAACAGAATTGCCATATATTCACTGACAGCTTTAAAATCAGAGCTATGAAGTGACAGCAGAGAGCAAATGAACAGAGGCACCGTTACAACCTATATTAATGCATAAAGTGGATTCAAGTACTCAGTGGACCTTAAACAGTTTTAGAAAACAGCTGGTTGGTGTGCATCCAGGCTGAAGTGTCTGTGAAGTGTCTATACAGTAATCTGAAAGGCAGTGGAGCATCTGTAATGGGGCATAGCAGACTCCTCCAGGAGCACAGGCAGAATGCTAATGCTGTTAGGCTCACCTCCGTCCTCTCTCCTCTCCGAAACATACAAGGGCAATGCTGCATTAATCATGGATTCACATCCCTCCTCCTTCACTCTCACCTCCCTCCAAACACACACGCTCAGCCACCTCTCTGCCTTCCTGTTTCCCTCTCTCACGATCACGCACACACACCCTCCCTTCCATCATGTGCAACATCATTAGAGAGACCTTAAAGACTGTAAACATTTTAATGTCACTTTTCTAATCAATGTAATTAGATTGTCCACTACTAATAACTCAACTAGACGTCCATGAACCACAACAGAAAAGATCACACATCTTTTAAACAAACCCACTCCAAACATGTGCGAGTACACACACCCACACACACACACGCAACAATATAATACAGTGCTCTCCCATTTCCTGCTCCACCGCTCAGAGCAAAATGAGTGGGAAATAGATAGAGAAGCAGGTAGTTGTATCTGTGGATTCCATTTCAAAAACCACACAAAGAGGAACAAAATTATCAAAACGCACATAATGGTCAAAGACATGTGCAGAAAATGCTAAGTGTTTCAGATATCCAAAGCCTTTTTAGGCTGTGTGGTGTGCGGGTTCTGCATAATAGGTTCACACAATGTAACAAAAAGGAGCGAGCAGCCCAAAGGATAGAGTGGTGTGAACAGGAGGTGAAATATGAGCAATGACACTATGAGATCTCATTTTATTCATAATTAATAGATGCTACAGAGGGAGACAAATAGCCCTGTGCCAGACAAGAGAGTGGGCAATTAGCTGTGTTAACCCTGACATAAAGTGACACCATGAGGACATTGTGTACAACACTGAAGTAAAAACCTCAGAACAAGAACCTGAATAATACTTTATCCTGTCCCCAGAAATTTGTGCTGAATAATTTCTAATAATAGGCAATGAGGGGCAATGTGAGGAGTAATATTATTTTTAGAGATGTCCAGAGCCAATCCTAAGAATTGGTCTCGGGGCCGATCCTGGCATATTTTAAAGGATCAAAATCAACTAAAATAAAAGAGATCAAATGCAGATACTTTCTCCACTGTGCTCTACTGTAATTTGTCCTCATCATCCTGCTACTCCTTTATTTTGCTGCATAGTCAAGTAAAAGTTAAGAGTGTGAATATGAAAAATCATTTGGGCTCAAGCTAAATCAAGTGATACAAATTCTGATGTCCAGGTTGGCAATATACACGGATTTGCTAACAATAGGCTCCAACTCCAACTCTCTTCCAAATGGGCAAAGCGTAGCAGTGTACAAAACACTCTCGCCAGTTAAAATGACAGACGATGCGGTCAGCAGATCATATTAATGTTCATTCCATCAGTAACGCAATGACAAACCTAAACTTTGTTGGCTGTTGTTGCATTTGTGTGCTCTCTGCAAACTGCTATCTGTACTCGACCAAAGATCATTTTTTGAGGGAAGACAATCCACTCTGTAACAGTGACACCGCTGTTCAATCACAAGTGGCATTTCTGTAGTTCCAACAACTCCAATCGAGTGATGCATCTTCTCTCCCGCTGAAGTCACATCGATTTCAGGAATTGTAAGATCCCAAATAAACTTTCAGTCAGCAACATCATATTAATCTAAGCTGATCAACTTCTTTTGAACCAGGGCCTTCGGAATTTGGATTAAGTACAGTAGATGCTGAAACATAAGGTCCAAAGTCAGTATGCTACACCTGTTACTTCAATGTGCCAGATAAAAATGTAATCAACAATGCATGTCTTCTGCTGCTATGTAAATATATGTATGTGTTCAGACTCGGTTCATCAGATACCCAAAGGATTAGGGTGTGAGCCAAAAAGATTTGATTTGGACAACCCTATAAATTACATTTTGTTGCTCATATACAAAAAAGACATCGCTTTGACTGTTACACACACAAAATGACTGATTATTTTAAAAATGGTGCGTGTACAACAATTGGAAGAAAAAAAAAAAAGAAGCTGACCAAAGAACACTTGGCTCTCCAGGCAGACATGGGGTTCACCTGGTATCAGATAGTAAAGAAAGCTAATGACCCTGTGGAGGTCCCTTGTTGACGGCCTATGCTCTGGAAGGGGTATCAGGCATAAGTAAGTAAAGTAATGTACAACAATTACATTGTAACAAGGTTGTTTTGAGACCTCCATCAATCCTGTTTTTGAGCCTGTCCTCTCCTCAGAAAGGTCAAAGGGCAGGATCAGGTGCACAGCTGGATTCCTGTGGCTAGGACACTTCAGCAGAGCTAGGCTTTCTGTCATAATGGCTTATACCAGCACCTGACTAAAGGATGGACTCCACTCTGCTACCCAGCGGATATCATTTGTAAAGAAAACAATCAATTCATTTATGATCAGATTTTTGCACAGTAAGCATTGTAGTTCACCAGCCGTTGAAGGTGTTATTGAAACAACACGTCACCTCATACTGGGGAGGTACAAGCTACACATACTCACACAAAATAGGCAGCTGTCAGATGAACAGCATGATCGATAGCCCTTTATTGCCTTACCAGCCTGAGAGTGAGAGTCCAGGTTTAGGCACTAATGCACTCCGCACACTGATCAATACAGAGAGATGAGATAGGATACTTTTATTTTAAGAATGATTAGACAACAAAAATAACAGAATCATTAGGAAAATATAGTAGGTGACATTGGTGATGTTGCTGGTGTCCTTCAGTCAGGTCAGAAAAAAAGGAAGGCTTTTAAAAAAGGGGCACCTACAGATGGACTTTTAGATGATGAAAAAGAGAGCACTGTGAGGGAATGATAATGGAAAGTGGTAAAATGGACCTTAGGAGGGGGATATTGGAAAGAAGATTGAAGCTGGTAAGAGGCTAGGCAAAATGCAGGGTGTAGATAAATGTGTGGTGTGGAGGAATGAGAGGGTTTAAGAAAAAAGAAAGAAGGACGTCTGGTGTTGCAATAGCAAAGGGAGTTGTGCAACATACAATTTGTTAGCCGTTCCGAAAACTGTCATGCAAGTTTTGAAAAAATATTGCACGGTGTAATGCATAATTTCTACACTATGGGCTTTACAAACCTATGTATTGTTTGTGAAGAAGGTGTAGCAGAAAACCTGCAACCCAAAAATGTGATTACAAAGTCCCAATTACTGTCTTGTGTCACTTGGAATCAAAACATTGCAACGTAGATGTAAACTTGTTGCGATGATTACGTTTTGACACTTTTCGCGGACACAGAGTCACACAGATGTCAAAGCTGAGCAGCATGACAGCATGCATGGATGTGAAGCAGCGGGGTGAAAACCAGGATGAGACTTACAGGCTGAGGACATTGCATCATGCTGCTCACTGTGATGACAAAAAACAACAAAAAAACCCCAACAGTATGGTGAAGATCTGTGTCCTGCCCACATCGTTCCAGTTTAACCTCGACAAACAGGTACACTACCTGTGGAGACTCAATTAGAAAGCCATTAGGCACTGACAGACTGAGGGCTAATTTCTGCCTGTGGGGAATTCAGAAATGGGAGGATTCGATGTACAAGGACATGAACACACCATGAAATCCACCATCCAGCAACATACTTTACAAGGACAGGAAGCTGTCTTATATTTCACTGAGCAGACTACGAGTTGCATTTATTTTTCTGGCAGACAGAATGGCGTGGAGGAAAACCAAGCAAATCTGTACATTTTTGTATGAAATCAGCTATTGATTATTTAAAGTCACCCAAATCATAGTCAAGAGGCATTATCATGACAACAGCAATGTGTGAGATTTTTATAGGCAGTGGAAATGTAGAATACAATCATTAAGCCTCCAGACCAGGCAACTCCAAAATCAATAAGCATGGCTACTTAACAGATGAGTTAATTTAAAAAGGGAACGCCACCAATTTTAACAGCAAAAGAAAAATAAAATCCTTGTTGGAATCTGGTGCCTACATTATCCACAATGCACCTCGACCATCAACAGTTTGGATGACGATTCAGGTGTGTTACGCTTGTAGCGACTAATGTATCTTCAAGCTGCTAGCCTCTCGCAGACATGAGGAGCGGGCTACAGAAGTAACCTCACTTCTTTCTAACTCCACAATCCCAGATTTTCAAATTATTTCATTTTCAAACTTGTAGCCTTCAACCACTTAAGTGACACCAGTTGAGGAAATGTATCAGATTTTGCGTAGCTCCCTCTGGAGCCACAAAAGGCTTTATTCAACTTTTTTCACATATGTAGGAGTAGTCCCCACAAGTTCCCATCTAAGGGCAATTGTTAGTCCTCCCAGGAATTCACCATCTTGTGATTGCTAGAATGAACCAAAATCTTAAGAATCCTCACAATATTGTCATTTGGAAAAAAGGAATGCACAACCCATTTTTTCTTTTCCCGTTACCAATTCCAAAATCTCACCCCTCAGGGTATCTGCTGATACTGAGTACCAATCTGATACTAGTGCTCTCTTTCCCCAAATTTAAAATCTGTATATTTTACTGTGTGAAACTCATTGGAATCAGTTTTATGCAAGGTAACATGATGCCAGTGATTGCTGTGGCATTACTGAACTGGCAGCCTGCCATGGCTGAATAGCTGGAACTGGCACTGAAAACACAAATTTTTATAATGATATTCAATTCAATTCAATTTTATTTATATATATATATATATATATATAGCTAAAGAATCTATATTTACTGTCATGGTAAATGGTATTGGTATTTCACCAATCACAATAATCTGCATAAAAATGATTCCATTCACATCCAATTTGAAAAAAGTCAAGTAAAATTCCAGCCTCTTTTTCAGCAATCCAACTTCCTTCTTGTAACTGCAGGACGTCTTTCCCAAGAAGTGGTCTCCTAAGGCAGCATTTGCACCCAGGCTTTAAATCATACCAACAAGCTCTGTGGCTTGTTTTTGGAAAGCCAGCTGCAAATTCAGCCATTGTGGGCCACAATAAATACTGCAGAACGTTATTAAATTTAGTGCGTAAACAAAGGTAATCTACATATTGTAATAAAATTTGCAATCTGGTTAATGGCTTGTGAGCATGAATTGGAAAAGTAGGTAAATCATAATATATTACTACGCTGCTTAAAGTTGTTGGTAGATCAGATGATATTTCAATGACCTATTTAGAATGTTTATTGGCTAATCATAATGCGTGACTCATCATTGTTACACCATATAAAACTGCAGGCACATGTAAGCAGTGAAGGACAGCAATCATCTTGTCATGGCCCTCTGTCCAAACTGGAGGATATAGAATCAGATTACATAAGATCACTGATTGATCACATTTTGGAAAACAGTTGCAAAGTTTAGAGTACATTCAAACCGGTAACTTTAAATTTATTGTGCTGTCAAGGACGATTTACACTTCAAACAGCATGTTCTGACAACTCTGCATTTTGTATACGGTTCCTAAAATCTTACCAGACGCCTTCCCTTCATGCTGAAGTTATTAGGCCTCTAGCATTTTAGACAGTGACGTCAGATAAACGGAAGTAATCTCCTAAAACTGGGTCATATTCAAATCTTTCTCTGCAACTGCCAACAATTGCAGGATTAAAAGTAAATATTTTCTGGGCGTTTCAAACAGTGTTCAATCTGTTTCAGCTAAATACCAGACTCATACAGTATGTATTTAGGCTCAATAAAGGATTTCCGCATTAAGGCAATAAGAAGAATTTCTTTTGATGCTGGTAGTGTTTGTTAGCACTAGAGGAAGATATCTTCTGCATGAACCTCAGACTCTTCCCAAAAGCTCACTGAGAAGATAAACTCTTTAAGAGCAAACGCAAATAAGCTCAAATCAAACAAGTTTCACAATTTATCTAAAATGCGGATCTCTCAGTTGCCAACAAAACTGAATTAAAAATGAATTCACACTTGTGTTACCCATCCTTATCCTTCCTAGTATATGCAGTAGTGAAATTGGATGTTTTAATTTAGAAAAATATAGTCAACAAGCCATAACATACAGTTATACTTAGAAACTCTAACGTTTCTGTAACATCCAGGACGTACATGTAGGAACGAATAACGAATATTTTTGTTTGCTTTGATGAGCCAACATCTCTTCATTTTCATAAATATACATCTTTAAGGTTTAAGGTTAATCATGCTTTTATGTAATATTCTCTATATTAACAAGTGCTATGAGATAACGTTGGTATGATATGGCACTATATAAATAAAACTGAATTGAATTGAAATAGTGGGTATGTTAACATATTTGTGAATAACCTACATTTACACGGTGATAAAAACATTCTAAAATCTGAACAAATAAATGGTTTGGAATGTGCCTCATTTGTGTGCCTCTCACAAAAGCATCTGCCACATAAATAAAAGGTATTCATTATTTTGTCCCAACATATGTTAAAATTGCCATATTGTTAATTACTATGTATACATGTGAAAGTGCATAGCTTCTCTGACATTCAACTTATTGATATTACTAGTCATGCATCTTAATTAGTCTTAATAACTAAGAACAGTCACACAAGACTGATTGCACGATTATGTGTCAGCTCTCTCTCGTTATTATTCTTTCTATTTCCCTCTCATCCACTTCAACAGAACAATAATGGTCAAAAATAATAGTATTGTCTAATGGTGTGTAACAGAAGGAAGCAGGCTGATATATTCTTGTTTTTCTAAACTGCATGAGGGTAATACAATTTGCTGCAGAGTGATTAAGCACGTTCCAAAAAAAGAGCAACTGAGCTATTGATACAAATTCAATATGTTGGCCTTAGACTCTTAGCCATGGATGGCTCCTTGCCAGGTTAATGAATAAGATATTTTTTGCAGTATCTATGACACCCTGTGTAGAGTATAACTCACTCCAAAACAATGTTGAGTTCTGTTCCAAGAATTAATACTTTATTATAGCAGGTGTTGAGTGATTCAGTTTCCTTTCTGATAGGGCAAATGGCACGAATTGGCTTTGGCCTACAATTTGTAAATTCTGAGAGCAATAGGAAGACTTTCAAAGATTAAAGGACACCTTTAATTATTAGCTAGTGAGAGGACTTCACCCTCAAAACCTTTTCTAATTTCAGTCTCACACTGAATTAAAAAAAAGAGCAGTGAACTCACATTAGCGCAGCGATCGCTATGATTTTATTGCACATGTTGTGTTGGACACTTTGTGAGATTGTGTTATCATGGCTTCTAATTTCATGTACAGTGCCCATCTTGATCATCTCCGGGGTATCTCTCTCACTTTCCCTGTCCATCTGTCCCCCATTCTATCTATTCATCTCTTTCTCTCCCAGCATTGTGCTTCCAAGATGGGTTGATATAGACATGCATTATTCATCTGCGTGTCCTTTCTGTCATTGCAGAGCTGAGCTCTGAGCAGAGGGGTGCAAAGCAGAACTACAATCAATCAACCAGAGTCTGACACTCAGCACAATGTGATATGTTGATTGGATGTCACAGGATGTCCATGCAAATAAAAAAGTGTTGTGGGCCATTCTGTACACACAGAGATTGTCTGGACCCTTTTTGCACCAGCAACTGTTGAGGTTCATTGGTATTCTACTCCTTAGCCAATGAAATACCAAAACCACCTGTTTCAGAAAAGACTTGACTTCAATCCACAGCAATGGCAAGGATTTGGGAAAATACTGTCACTATGTGGGGCACTCGAAGCATCTGTAGGAGTCTTACACTAACAGTATTTATCATGTCAACTGGTGTCATTCAAGAACACTTGCCTATTGTCACCCTAAACATCCCTCACTTTTGTCTGTGAGGTTTGCCGGTAAAATAATTCCATGTTCTGCATGACCTTGCCATAAAATGGTAATTTCAACTTCATAAACAGCAGCTGTTCATTAGTAGGTACGCATTCATGACATGTGATCATTACCATTATTGACGCCCCCAAAATTCTACAGGGGGCTATTTGTTCAACTCCATTTTTGGAGAATTGGTTCTTGAATGAGGCCCATTGCTGCGTCTTGTCTGACTTTTAAGTATACTCCCTGAGTTAGTCATGTGTCACGCGACCACCTATATCAGCAGGAAGACAAATGACTAACCCATTTTCAAGCACTAATTAAAGGCAGACATGCGGTCCTAAAGTTGAGTGGCATCACAGCAGTTGATTAGATTGCTATTTCAGGAAGCAGGGACATTTTCATTTGCTGATGAGTAATTTGCCTTGAATATAAGCATTCCATTATTTACACAGTTTTTAGACTTTATAAACACAGGCTATGGTGTGGGGTTAAAATAAAAACAAAATGAACATTTTTCCAATTTATATTCTGCAGCATACTTAAAGAAAGAAGCTAAGTAGAAAACCTGATCGAGTTGTTAAGAAATGTATTCATTCTCATATGTAATTATGAATTTCAAACAAAAGGGTTGAAATGTGAAATTAGTCCCCGAGACTCATCTGTTCCTTATTCATCAGAAAAGTCAATTTCATGGCTAATAGGCTAACTGAATGCTTGAAGGGCCTTCTCTGATAAAACTCACTAAGGAGTTGAGAGCTAAGCCGCTGAAGCACAGGTCTTAATAAGGTTCTCTCTCCGTCTCTCTGCTTCTCTTTGTCATGGCAGTATTACGGGGAAGTTAAACTTTTACTCTTTTTTCACACAACTCCTGTATTTTAGACTGTTGTGACTGCTGTCTGTGGGGCAAATCCAGCAACACAAGAGAAATCTCCTTGTGCAGAACAGGGCACGGATTTGCCTCCGCTGCTCTATTCACTACAGACAATTTATCTGCTGTTGTGGGAGAGACAGTTTCTGCGAAGGTCCAGCTAGACAAGACGGGTCTGTGCTGCATACTAATGACAGCCGACTGTTTCTACCACACAGCCTCGTCATCCTGCATTCCAGCCATGTTCTCATGCCGTCAGGCTGCAGTGGAGATGGAGCGCTTTATGAGGAGACGTTTTGCTACAGCACGTACGAAGCTCCGACTTGTGTTTAAAATTTAATTCTTTATTGTCATGCTGATAGGCTCAGACCTACCCTGCGTCATGCTGTCTTTTTTCCCCCTCTTTTCAGCAAGTTCAACATAGCACATCCCGATATCCTGACTCAGCAGAAACAGTGACCTGAGAGAGGCTGATGACTGTGAAAGCCCATCAGCACTGCCAGCTCTTCCACCTGCTAAATCCCACATGCGTAAGGCGCATTAACACCAGGTGATTTCTAAAAAGTCTCATTTCACTGCGTGCTCTCTTCCCAACTGCATATTCCAATTTAAACTGTGTCCCTCAAACAAAGTGCAATTAAATCTACAGTACGTTTATGCACATCTTGGCTGGGCTAGTAGTCTCCCTTTCATCTGTTCTAATCTAACACTCTCATGAAATATTCACCAGAAGGCTCTGGGCTTATCCTGATGAACCATGGGGGCTAAATAATCCACTTTTTTGATTATTTCCTCATTTTATTCTCTTCACTTGGCACTTAGAGTTCTTGCTCTCTATTTTGGTCATTCACACTTTCAACGTTCCAGGGCACTGCTGAAGATTTAACTGGGCATGCAAAGCACTACATGTACCAACAGACACACATACACACATGCACAGATATGACTAATAGAGCTTGTAATGTAGTGGTCAGGATGAACAAGTGAACATTGGTTCTTGTGTTTGCAATCTGAGCAGGATCAGTGCTCCTGTCAAATCCAGTATAACTGACCGGCCTCACCGGTCCGTATTGATTTTCAACTTAAGTGGAAAATAGATTCTCAGAAGAGAGATCGAGTTAATATCTCTGGCTGCCAATGAAAGAGAATTTGACATATTTAAATGTCGGCTCTAACCGTTGCAGTGTTTCCCACGTATGGATTAATTTCTTCCGCCATAGTCTCATAATGAATTGAAATCTTTTTTTCTTCATCATCTCTTGCTCTGCGTTAAGCCCTCTGAGACCCACGGGATCGTATACGAACCCAAACATCACGTTGTCTTTGGCGCGTCATCTCCGCCACGGTTAGAACTTTTAAAGAAGAGAAACAGCGCTAACCGGTGAGCCCGTTTGTATATGTGAGCCATTTACTTGTGTCTGTAAAACTAATAGGTAAAGATGTGGATGGTCTCCACTTTTGCAGGGCACATTGCTTCTTCTACTTGTATGTATATCGACCAGTTCTCACCCCCGTCTTTGTTGGTGACATACTAGAGTGTAAAGGTCACTCTGCTATTGCTACAGCCAATCGGAGTGTCTCGATTCCTTTATAGGTCCCTCGGCAGTAGTCAGCGCCCCCCCCCTGTTGTATGCGCATACTTACACACAATCACACACACATGCGCTGGAATAGACTGTCTGGAACAACATTTCTGGCAGCATTTTGAGGACACGACATTGCTTGAGGTAAGTGGTTAACTTGATAGCCTAGATAAGAAAATAAGAGAAGTTTCCTAGTGTGACTCCTTGTCTATTCCAGTTTTATTTCTCGCTTGCAGCTGCCAGCTTGAATTCGCGCGATGACTTATATCTTGCGAGTGGCAGATATTTAATTAAAATGCAAGTAGTACTACTGCCAGCTTCCATTCACACTTCTCCACAATGAACAGGGTATATGTGATAAACATTTAACTCGCTGCACATACATAAAAATGTAGAATCTTCTCTATTTGGCTAATTGTAGTTACCCTCATTTTCAGGTCAAATCAGACCATCGTAACAGGCTGCAAGGAGAGCACCTGGCTGCCTGCCTGAGGGTCTCCATCAATGGGCTGAGCCCAGAGGAATTTAGTTACACAAGGGCACTGGAACTCTTTTTCTCAAAGCCTAGGA
>JAVQJF010123358.1:0-12317 GCA_036023855.1 Gadopsis marmoratus | reverse complement strand
AATCCATCATCTTGATCCTTGTTCCTCGGATAGCTTCCTCTTGATTAATGAAAATGTGCTACAAATCGAGCTGAACTATGTGCACGCTGAGGCTTTTTCAGACTAACCTGTGTCGGCTGTCTGCTCCTCTGGCTGTAAAACAACTCCAGCTTCGGGGAGGGAGCAGCAGTCACTTGCAATCTATTCTTCACCCCCAAACATCTGCCCATGGGTGGAGCAACAAACCTGGGGGCAGGGAAAAACAAACATCATCTTACACAAATGATCATATAACACCCACTGTGGGACAGTCAGGGTGCCAGCCATACTTTCTGTACATATTAAGCCATTTAACACTCAGTCAAAAACAAACACTAGGACAAGTGAGGGCTCTATAAACAAAGGATGTGTTAGGGCTGGTAACAACGCAGTGTATGTATGGACGTTTAGTATCACCACTAAGCTTGACACATTTGTATTTAAGATAAGATGACATTTTATTGATTCCCAGGAGTGAAATTTAGCATTACAGAGCAAGAAACAGTCCGCAGAAGTAAGTGGAGTCAGGATATCTTAAAGTAGAATAAATATACAGATAGATAATAGAATAAAACAGAATAAAGCAGCATAATATTGTAATAACATCAAATAACGATGACATTTTAACTGGGTTCAACAAACCACTTGATTCCGCTAACTCTTCACTCCTGTGAATGTTACAACAGTGAACACAATGGACATGTAATCAGCCAATCAAAATCCTTGATGTCAGTGTGTGTGTGTGTGTGTGTAAAAAGTGCCTATGAGGCGTGTTTGCACTCAAAACAAGCCCACATCACGTCTTCACAACTTACAATTTCTCTTAGCGATTTTCAGTCGAGTAATACTGGCATTTTCAACTGTGATTTAAAAACAATCTTCAGATGATTGTGTTTCTTAAACGAGGAATGTAGTTATTATTTCAGGTCAGACGGGGTAAGTGTTAAATTGCCAAAGCCACACACGACTGCAGAGACAACAATGGGCCTTCCTCTAAAGCCTACAATATCCCGAACACATCGCCCAGATCTTTACAGAACAAAGAGAGCAGTTGTGTTTTACCTCTCAAAAATGTAACGCAGGGCAACAAAGCCCAGTGCGAGTGGCAGAGCTATGAGAAGGTCCCGGGGTCGCGGCAGGTCAGAGTCTGCCAGCTGTTCCATGTCTCTCCAGGTCACACCTGGAGGAAGCCAGTAGTCCTGCCTCCATAAGTCAGGCAGCAGATCCATTCTGCTGTGGTTGGACAGGCAGAGGCAAAGGAGAAAAAAAATAAACACGGTGAAGATGATGTTTAAAACAGGTGTTTCCACATAGTTGAGCCTCAGTCCAATCAGATGAGATAAACCCAATCTGGGAAGTGTGGTACTTGGATTTAATTTGGTACAACACAATCAAGTAAGCAGTGAGCCGAGCTAAACCCTCAGGCGCCTCTGAATCTCTTGTTTGTTCGTGTGTGTGTGTGTGTGTATGTGTGTGTGTGTGTGTGTGTGTGTGTGTGTGTGTGCGTGTGTGTGTCTGTGTTAGTACAGTAGGTTGGTAGGGTGGCACGAGAGAGATAAAAAAGACATCACAAACATCTTGAGTCATATTTGCCACATGTGATATCTGTCTCAACCTCAACTACACAAATGCCAGTCAAAATGTTAATAGGCTACTACCATTAATAAGTCACAGCAAAGTGATAAACAATATATTAAGTTTAACATCCTTTAGGAATATTACTCAGTCTGTCAATAATGCCATAAAACCATACATGTAGTTCACAATGCTGGGAAACAAAGAGGGCCCTAAAATAATAGTAGACTATATTATAAATACCAGAATAAAAAGCATACACTCCACATACAAAGTGTGCAAGTCTATACGTGAATATAAAATTATTAGATATATTGTCTATGTTGACAACCAGACTGGAAATAAACAGTGCAGGTAGAAGCACAACAAGTTGTAACTAACCTGTGGAAAGAAATGGGCTGCAGAGCAGAAACTCACCTGGCGGCAGGACTGATGAGTCCGGAGAACAGAAGGATTAATCTCACCTTAAACTGTGAATTTCTTTAAGCCTTATTTGGCGCTGAAGCCTCCCGACTGCCGCAGAGGAAAATAACTATCACGTTTCGGTGTCAAGCTAGGCACAATAACGACAAGCTGGGCTTCTCGTTTCAAAATAATAGCCATTTGTAGAACGTAATGATCGTGATGACTGGCGTTTGCAGGGAAACCTGTCAGTATTTCCTGTGTAAACGCACTTTTCCCTAAGACGCAACACAAATGCAGAACGAAACACGGTCATAAAATATCAACCAGCCAAATCATTTTAATTCACATTAACCCTCTTCGTTCCACAACTGTGTACAGTAAATCTACAGTAATTGCGTGTAAAGGTAATTTAGTTGTACCTTTATTCTGAAGGCTTCCGGTGTCCTCTGTCACTCTCTCTCTAACAGGATGATGTAACTTGATGGTTGAGCGGCTAATGAAACACCTGGGGCGTCTCTTTCTCAAAGCGACGGTTCATAACCTATTAACTCAGCATGGATAGCAAAATAAACACTGGGCATCAGTAGGCTATTATACCGTTTACAAACTGTAACTTACTCGAAACATGGATATATAGTTAGGTTTGAAATGCTACAAACACACGCTAGTGTTTTCAACAGAGTGTAGTCACTGTAACCTTAGTTGCTGAAACTAAAACAACATGAGCTTGTTCTCGTGTCCCTGCTGACAACAAAGTGTAACTTTTGAAAGAAGAAATAAAATATTCGTCTTTTTACAGCCCAAATAAACCCACTCAGGAGTTTTGCTTCACTTGGTCTGGTGTGACTAATGTAGCATGTGGCGGCTAATGCTAGCTAAGGTTAGCAACAAAAGATAGTGCTGTGTAACTGACAGACCTCAGGTTATGCTTGACTAAACATAGCCCCAGTTTGTGCCTCTCATGCTACTGGATTCAAAAGATCATGCATGAGTGGCACAGCCTGGGCTGGACTAAACCCCGACAGGAAAATCCTTGTGCATTCATTGTAGATTATCTTTTTACATTTCCCTATATTCTACAAGGGACGTGTACTCTATAGTGAACATAAAATGCTTGACACATATTTGACATGAAATACCAAGTATATCTAATTACATTTCCTCATTCTCCATTCCCCATTGTAGATTATAACCTGGCTACTCCTGGGTTACCATGCTCTATGAAAGCAGTTGATGACACCCACGGCAACAAACCCGGACACCATCCAGGACTTCATAGTTTGAAGGGAACCACACCTCTCCAAGTGTGTGCATGGCTCGCAAACTTGGAACAAATATGTGCGCTGTCATCTAGGGCTCTGTCAAAGATATATCACACAGACACACACACACACACACACACACAGACAGCCCTTCTCACGCCATCCTGCTCTTCAGCCAATACTCTCAGCTGATAGTTTTGTAATGATGCAGGCTGTCTGCTGATAACATCGCTGCTGTTATGCAGATTAACTATCCCTTCTTTGTCATGCACGTCAGTCAGGACCACAGCTGTGTTATGGGTCAAGCTCGGGTGTATCATTCCGTCTTGTACATGTAAAGCGTGTGATAAATGTGCTGAAAGGACTTTGAGTGTACTGGGAGAGAGGGTTTGTGCACATTTTGCAATAGACAGGCACGATTTGCATGTGTGTGTGGTCTGTGCGTGGGGGTTTGTAGATGCCAGTCTGTTTCTGCATATTTGTGTGGAATGGAGTCACATTACCAGGAAAATAGCCTGTGCACATTCAGGAAGGTATTTGCACACACATTGTATGCAGTATGCACCTGCCTAGTCTGCATGTCCATGAACTGACACAGAGACACAGATGTCTTCTGCAAATATAAGACAGAGCGAGGTCATCTATCTAACATACTTTTTACTCATAATTAAGGTACAGAAGTCTCCTTTATGTCTTTTTAAAAATTTGCCGTTTTAATTTGTATATTTCTGTTTGTGATTAACACTTTACAACACAATTATATTAATTATAGGTGTATTACTAGTAACAACATCCACCCTCAACCACAGTAATATTGTGACATACAATTTTCTGTCTTGCATGTCAGGCCTGAGGTCATGTCTGTCTCTGATCCAGCCTTATTTTCATATTTGTGCGCACGTGCATGTGTGTGTGTGTGTGTGTACAGTATGTGAGAGGGTGATTGGGAACTGAGTCCCTTTGTTTTTCTGTCAAGGAAGTAAATTGTCTGAACCTACTGAGGCAAAATCTGTCCTGTTAATTGCCGAACTAATGAGGTGGGGGGTTAAACTGTGCTTCCAATCATCTGTTGGAGCATAATGAACTGTAAACAGTTTTATTCCAATTACCAAAGTCTGTCTGTGCACTGTTTGTGCTAGGTTTATGACCACATATAACTTGCCCTGGACTTATTTGCTCACTAATACCCTTCTTACTGACAGCAGAAAACAACATTAACATCATATTTAAGATTTCTATGCTCTATGTAGCCATGTAAATAAATAATTAGCAATGAATAGCTTGACTAATACAGTGTTTAGCAGTTCATGCAGATTGAAATGGTATAACTGATGTTAATATTCTCAGGACTTAGACATCTCAGTGCTTTGAGCTAAATGCTAACATTAGCATGCTAACATGCTCACACTGACAATGCTAACATGCTAATGTTTAGCAGGTATAATGTTTACCATGTTTACTATCTTAGTTTAGCGCGTAATTCCAATATTTGCTAATTAATGCTAAACACAAACTACAGCTGAGGCAGATGAGGCTCTAGAAGAAAAATGGAAATGTATTTAATCATTTAGCCAGCATAATGACTTTTACATATTACATTACATAGGGTGCTTATAGTGTAAAAGCGCATGTGAGCACTGATTGATCACACAGTGGAGACTTGTAGTTCACAAAGTATGCAGAGGAGGTCACAGGTAACCAGATGGCTCCTTTTCAGTTCCTGAGTGAATGTGTTCACAAAATGAAGCAAAGAGTGCTGTGATGAGGGTGCAAGTCACTCAGCGTAGGGATATATTTCATCTGGGGCCGGGGGATGATCTGACTCTGTGAGCCTTGTAAATTAACTGATTGTGTCTCTTTACAAGCTTCCAGTTGATTACTGGATTTATTTCGTTTGCTCTAAATCTTGCTAATATTGATTTTAGGGCAGTAGCGAGGCCATCCTTTGCTCAAATAAGTTTCTGTGTGTTTGTATTTGTAGGTGCTGTTTGCTGCGTTTGTGTGTGTTCTGCAGTTCTGTAATGTAATGAAATGTTCTAAAATCAAGACAGAACCTTTTATTTCATTAAAAAACTGAATGCCACTTTAAAGAAACATTAGGAAAATATCTAATTTTTACAAGCAAGAGTCGACATCCAGGAAGGTGGACCATATACAATAGTGTGGTATTAATAAACAGTCCTTTGGTCATCAATAAGGAAACAAATCAACTTTTCAACAAATCAGTAAAATATCATTACTAAATGTATAAGTATAATAAGGGCAGAAACAATATTACAAAACATGTGGCAAAAGGAGTAGTAACATCATTATTATGAAATAGATATTAGCTTTTCTCATATTCCTACAGGCACTGTTGAACAGATTTGGCTGGTGCACTGGACGGGGCCTAAAGGCAAAAAGGATTAGGCGGAGGATATTGGTGTACATGCATTTCATAATCATAACTTTATATGACACATATTCAGTCAGCGCTGTGACCCTCCGCACTGAGCCTCATAAGCCTCTTAAAGGGATGGCGACATGAAATTGCACAACCCAAAATAAAATTAACAGTTATGTATTATAAACCTTAGCTTTAATAATGGGATAAGATTGAAATTTAGGACACAGTGAATTTTAAAGAAAATGGAGCGATACAAATAGCAGCTAAAGCTCAATTTCAGGAGGCAAGTCATTCTCTCAAAATACAGAGGCCTTAAATAATTAGAAATTATTTTACCTGAGGATCATCTTAGAGTTGGAGCAAATGCCTCACAATATCCAGCATGGTTCACAAGAAAACTAAATATTAAGAAAAGGTTTCCAGTTCCAGAGAATCTATGACATATTCTAAATGTTTGGTTCAGCTGCAGTTCCAAATAAAAAAGCTCAAAGAGAAAAACGTTTACATTCATTCATTCATTCATTATCCATACTGCTTATCCCGAAGGGTCGCGGGGGGCTGGAGCCAATCCCAGCTAACATTGGGCAACTTTTACATTATAACGGTAAATCAGCATATAAAGTTGGCAGTCTTGTCCTTGTCTCTACATCTGCAGTAACAGTGCATATTAGTTTTGTCTAAATGACCTTCATGTCTGCCCTAAACTAATTTTATTTATCTTTTATTGAATCAGGACATCTCTTGCTGTAGCTCTGTTCTGTCGTTATAATTCAGCCCTGGGATTTGTAAAAACATTATAGAATTACAAAATGACATGATACATGTAATGCTGTCTTCCTGCAGTGTTTGTCACTCTAAAACCTACAGCATAACATCGTACACACCCTAAGTCTCCAGTAATGCATTAACTACTGTAAATTAAAATGGATGCAGGACTTCAGGTGTGTCTGCTCCTTTTCTCTCTGCCCTGCTGTATTTAATCCTTACACAGGTACTGTGTAATGGTTGACAGCTTACATTACCCCAACCAAACATACTATAAGATTCTGCAGGTTCTTTCATTTTCTGGTCCTGAAACAGAAGCTTTCAGAAGGGCACAGAACAAACATCATCAATTCAAAGTCCCTCAGAAGAACCTTTACATAGCCCTCTCCTCATCTCCCGATCACCCCTCATCTTTACACCAGTGCATAATCAAACTGCCCTCTGTCCAGCCCCTCCTTATGGTCCGTCCATGATGATGCCGGCATGCTGCTGTAGGGATCTAACAAGATACGGATGCAGCGAACAAGGAGAAAGAGCAGCAGCAGCACGAGGAGGCCAATGAAACACAGGGCCGTTCCCTGTTCAGGGTGCCCTGGTATGGGCTGCAGCACCGTTGGGCCCCTGGGGAACCTGGGCGGAGCAGGAGAGGAGAGATCATAGTCCACAACCCAGTTGTTTGTGTCGCCCATCTTGGAAGTGAGGGAATGTTTTGAAATATATTCAATTTTGAAGTTTTATTTTGCTGTCAGATGCTATGAGGAATTGCATGGCTCTGCAGGGTCATCTTTGTTACTGAGTGGGATTTCTAATGCCAGAGGGAGATCGCATAGTGAAATCAGGCAGATGTCAACAAAGTGGACCACAGCGATTCCCACAAGCCACAGAAATTAGTGTCAGTAGTGCAAATTAATAAACCCTCTGGTGAACAGAGCAGCAAGCTGAGGCATGCTCAGTAAGATTTAATTAGATGTAACTGGCTGTGTGTCCCGCTCTCTTTCTCCAACATAGACTCACTCTCAAGAGAAGCTCACAATAGAAAAGGTGAGGAAATTGAAAGAATAAATCTCAGTTGAGTGGCTGAAGATGTTCCATAGGTCAATCAAAGTCTGCAGGCCGTACATGATCCGTGTTGTGGTGCTTCAGAGAACATTTTTGTATTTAATCTCTTGAATGGTTTGATCGTGTTGCAATGAGTTGTTGTCACCAGGAACCTCTTCATTTGGGAATTTGCTCATTAAGATACCTAAGAAGAAGAAAAAAAGCAAAGATAAGATGCAATATGAGTGTGTGAGTTTCCAGCAGGCAGAGGTGCTGAATGGAGGTGAAAGTCTGATTGATTCAGAGCATTCAGAGCTCGACAGGGGCCTTAGAACATGTCACGGTTATATGATTTTGCTCCAAGTGGGGTGTTTTCAGGGGCCCCTGTCAGCACATGCTACAAATGAAAAAAACACAGACTCAGTTTTTAAACTGTTATTACACACCCTGACCAATCTTCTAATTGCAGACAAAGACAAGGCAGAAGCACTACCCCTCTCCAGGACTCAGGTACAGCATAGTACAAGATAAATAAATCAGACACTGATCAGGGAAGAGAAAAAGGCGGAGAAAATCCTCAGAGAGTTGCTGCACTCTTGCACAGAAACACTTTCTATAACCTCTTTAATGGGCTGCGGAGTGGAGAGGCATTTCCTGTGATAGGTGCACTCCCCAGTCAGCAGAATCTATTCCAGGAGGCTTCGTCTCCCTCCTTGATACCCCACCGGTCCTTTCAAAGACATGTTGATTGCTCCCCTGTTCTCTGGATGATGAGAATAAAGGCCCAAGCAAAGCTTTAATAGGAGACTTGAAGACATAATGAAAGAAACTGCCTGCCTCAGAATCAATTATCAAATGGCCTGTGGTTACATCAGGCTGGACAGTTCAGGTAGCTGCATGTATAGAAGCAAGCTAAATGATGTCTCAGTAGTCAATAGAGCTATGAAGTAGGTTTGAGGTTTACACAACAGGACAACAAATGAGTCAGAGTCAGTAACTGAAACCCACTTAGAATAAGGCTGCAACTGAAAATACTTCATAACTTGATGATTTTCTATAGTTTTAGGATGTAACTGATTTTTATCAGCTGCCAGAAAACTTGAAACAAAATGATACAAGGCTGGATGTTTCGTCTTCTCAAATCTTTTGAGGATCCTTATCCCATGACCCGAATTCCTAACAAGTCAGGGAGTTAAACAAATCCCTTTTTTCTATATGCCAATTCAGCAGATATGTGGGTTCAAAAGGTGACCAAAGAAGGAAGTCTTTGTATGTTTTCAGGTCATTCAAAAACTCTGCAGGTTCCCCAAGGTCGTGATGATATACAAACACCACAGAGCCAAGAACAAGGATGGAAACCTAGTCACTTTATGAAGAAAAACACATACAGCTTCATAGAATATAACATAATGAGCAACATCAATTTCATGGCTCATCGATGCTCATTAAGAGGCCTGCTGCAGATGAATCACACTGTGGTGCCTGACCACATCTGATTTGCACATACAGAAAACCCCCCCAAAATTCCAGACTTTTAACTGTAAGTGAAATGTGGACAACGGTCAAAGAATCACCTTTTTTCATTTCAAAAAAAGCAAAACAGGGCAAAAAGAAGATTTACGAAAGCCTCAATCAGCCATGCCAATGATTTCTGATGGCAGAGCACACGCAGTGACATATGGCTGTAATACCTGTAATACCTCCCATCTATACTTGTGGATTATGAAGGCAGCTTTGGAAATGTCAAGGACTTCTCCAAATAAAAGCAGTGAAATTGTCTAAAGTAAACCCAACATTTCAGTGTACACAGCACTGTTGCCCCGACCGTCCATTTATCGCTGCCCAAAGTTTGAAGTTTATTTTACTGGTAAAAAACAATAACATTTATTGATCTGAGAGATACACGGAATTATAGTTCAAAGATTCAAAGACAGGCAATCTAAAACTGTTCTTAGAAGAAAGTAGCAAGAAGCATATTATTTTATATATTTTTCTCCTTTTAAAACTCAAACTCCTCCACTGTTGTTGTGACATAAGAGAAAATCTGCAGTGACAGCTGTGGATGAATCTCCAAGAACATAGAATTAACTCTGTCCTGATACCATGACTACAGTTTGAAATGTCGGTGTCTTATCGATCTGTGAAAGAAAACACAATCAATAACTTTTAATATTAATATTAACTGTTTTTTTGTCTTGCTGTCTCCATTATATGACATGTTAGCAGAACCTGTAATTGGATCACCCCTGTATAAATAAGGGATACATATTTTCATTCTTTTTCACAGAATGGTGATTCCAATGTAATGTTACATGAAGTTAGACAACAGCACAACATTACAGCCTGCATAGGACAACTGGTAAACGTGTGATTCACAAAGTAACCCCACGGCCATGCATGACATGACATTCACAGCTCCACGCTGACTTCTACATAGAAAGGTTCACTTATAACAATAACAAACAAATCCATCGTTGTCACTTCATTCCAGTGACAAACTGAAGCACGATCAGATTAGAGAACTCACCTTCCGGCAGGTGAGGACAAGTGATCAGAAATGCGGTGTGATGATGATCCTGCAGCAGCTGTTCAGCACCACAGACAGCTCCGGGCTCGTTCAGCCTGCATGCCGAGCTTCAGCTCTGAACTCTGTCACATCCTGCAGCACCTCCTCTGCTTTGTCAGGAGCTTTAAGTCCGCTCAGTTTGAGGGATCCGCCCCACCCCCTCCCTATCTGCCTCCCTATCTGCCTCCCTGCCCACTTAACACTGTCCCTGTATGGACTGCACACATAATCTTTTCATTTGGATGAGTAAAGTGCAGAGCCCCGTGTGGCTTCTGCATTATGTAAGAGTACTGTTTGGGGCACAGACACTGAGGGGCCCTTATAGACATGCAGCCAATATGACCAAAACATAATGTCAATGAGTTTGATCAGTTTTATTGTTGTTTACTCCAAGATAATAATCCTTTTTAGTACAGGTTTGAATCGAGGGTTTAGGGAAAGAGGGCCACCTGAGGCAAATTTGTAATTTTGGGTTATATTAATACAATTGACTGGATTTGAATATAACAATATATAGAGTATGGGGAAAGAGATGTTAAAAGACAAATGTGATGAAGACACTGCAATTACATTATAGAGGGCTGTAAGTACTGACTGAGGTCATCGAGGTCCTTGGTGGAGTTTTAGTTAAGTTACATCTTATGTCAGACTGCATTGTCTGACATAAGTTTTGCTGAGCTGCAAGAAATTACACAATCAAGATGTGGAACAAAACAAGTGGAGCAACCTGGTTGCGCCTGTGGCTAAGCTCCAGACACTCACTGTGAGCAGTAATTAATTGACACAATTATGACTGTACAAACACTGGGACAATCTGCAGTTCGTACACATCCACATCTCCCCAGCCTGAGGCTCCCTGCAGGTTTAATTAATAGTCAGTAGATTATAACGCTGTCCTGAAGGGGCTCGTAGTCATATCACACTGAGCAGTGCTTCAGTAGACTGCCCACTGGGGTCTCCAGCCTGCAGGGTTATGAAATTTAACATTCCCGTCGCTATCCTTATTGTTACAGATGGTACACCGGGAGGTCAAGCTGTGGCTCAGGAAGCAGACGTAGTTCACCACTACAGGGTATTTCGACCCCACAACAGCAGGTGAGTCTTTGTAAAACTTTAAGCCATATATAGACGGGTTTGTAGCAGGACTTGAGCAAGTGTAAAAACAACAAGTTGTGGTTTTATGGAGATTAATGTGTTGGACTATTTCATGTCCGGGTACAGTGACGCCCTGCAGTCTCTGCTGTGTGTCTGGCAACCTCACAGTGACGAATAAGCATTTTTCCTAAAATACCAAAGTATTACTTTAACTTAATGTTGTACAAATACACCTGATATATTAAATCTATATATCTTATGCACAATTTCGATAGTGGTACCAATCACATATTTCCAAGAAATGATTGTCCTATACTTTGTGCATACCTAAAACAAGAGTAGTGCGGTAGTAAATATTGCAGTATACTTGAAACAATTAAGGATTTCCTGTTTGTCAAGCTACTGTCACAAACTGTATTCTAAAGGTATGTTGCTTCTCATCAAACCAATTTGTTTCAAACCAAAAACAAAGACAAAGATAAATGAAATTATCAAAATAAGCAATATGGGTTTTATGACACAGTGTAATATCTGCTTACATAATAGTCTGATGCTGCTGCACTGAAAGATATTTTTATCATGTAGATTAGAGCACAGCTTGGTCTGTATAGTACATGGTAGTGTGCCACCAAGAACATACTGTAATAACAAAGTAGACAAAGGAAAGTGCTGCACTGCCCCCAAGGCCTTCTCTGCTTCAGACTGTTGTGTTGGTGCATCCAACCTCCATTCATTCAGAATGCTCAGGGGACAGAACAGGGACTTCTTCCCAGAAGGATGCTCTTTTTGTATCCTGTGATATAAATGGTTTTATTGTTAATTTGTGCTGCAGATTAAAATGAACTAAACTGTATGTGAAAAAGAAACGTGATAATGACGCCATTAATTGACAAGGACTAACTTTAATTTCACTTTAGAGCTAATATGTGTTCACACTGAGGCAGCAACTCTCAGCAGGTTTCAGTCATGATACGTGAGTAAACTTTGGAGAACCGTTAGTATAAGGATGTCCCTAGTCATTCATCACAAGACAGCTGTGAGATGAGGTCCCCTATGTATTTGCCCTGTGTGTGAATCTACAGGCATGCCTTATTTAAAGCCTGATCTATCATCCCTGTATTACTAAATCCATAGGATTATTAACCAGTGTCAATGGCCAGATGTATCAAATCTATCAAAGCATGCCAGTTGTGAAATGAGAAAACTA
>JAVQJF010123354.1:0-17435 GCA_036023855.1 Gadopsis marmoratus | reverse complement strand
TTTATATACAGAGCAGTTTAAGGTTCAGGCCCATCCAAAGATGATTAAATTGTTTACAAGAGAACAATCCTGTTTAAAATAGCACAAATTCATCATAGATCTAGCCTCTTAATCTTGCTTTTAATTTGCACCAGATTGATGGATTCAAGTTTAAAATAGAAAAACTATTCTTTCCGGGGGAAAGATTGGCCCCCAAGAGGGTCCGAGGTCCATTAGACTTTATGCCCCCCCTGTAGAAGTCAGTGCCCCATTTGGGCCACCCCAGAAAAAAATGTCTGGACACGCCACTGAACCCTCTACAGGAGAAACACGGAGAGACGTCCTCAGGAATTAGTTTGAATTGTTCCTTCAGTTCGGCTAGTGTCGGCCATGTTTCATGCTGTCCGGAGATGAAGACCAACGAATGCTGAACGCTTCAGCGGAAACAGCTGATCAGTCATGTGAGTTAAATGTTTGCTACTTCAGAACTTAATTGGCAAAGGTGTTTCCATTTACCATTTAGTGCATCAAGGCAAAAACCACCTCAAGCAAGCAAAATAAGGTTTTGAAGAGGTGTTATTGAATGTTTCCACACAGCTTTTCCAATGCCATACTTCAAAATGTGCCTAAAAATATATTTATGGGAAAACAACTACTAAAACCTTGAAGTAATGCTCATCATAATGCACATCAGTAGCATATCGAGAGCCAACATTCCACCACACTAGGAAAGCTTCTGGTCCACTATCCTCTGATCCATGCTGTATTGCCTTAGAGGTTTTATTTACTTATATTGTAAACTAAATGTGTATATACAGCAGTACTGTCTGAAACAATATTACCACCATGCCATTATAATAAAGATAGAAGTGACAACTAGTTATCATTCATGAGGCCTTAACTGTGCTGGTGCTCCACATAAAACACATTTTTCATGTATTTTTGCAGTGTCTGTTTATCAACCCAAAACCTCTAACTAGCTATAGCTAACTAGCAACATACATAGCAACATTTTATCTAGTCTGAACATTATTTCTTTGAATTGTAAAGCGAGAATTTGTTGATGTTTTCAAACTGTGCAAATGCATATTTACCTCAGTTCGTGTCACCCCAGGTGAAGTTTCCACTTTGCATTTAGTTTATATACAATTCATGCCTCTAAAATTCTTTTCGCTTTCAATCTGAACACACCTTGACACTCATGGGAGGTATAGTTGTTGAATAAATAATCATTCGTACATGTGGAACTGTATGCTAAAAATAATATTTTTTCATTGTGCTTTGTGGGGACTTGGATCTCAGTACATTTAAAATATTGACTACGGCTCTGCACCGTAGCATTAAATAATATGTGTTTGAAAAGACAACAAACCATGGATGCCTCAAGCCAAAGATAATCATTCAAGGTAAATACTTAACTTATTGCTATTTTGATCATGGATCACGATGATGGAGGTTTTTAGACCCACAACACCAGCTCAATGTGCAAATCCTAAATAGTAACATTGACAATCGCCATCTTGAGTTCACCGATGTGAACACCTTTAAACAGTAGCCATGGGAATCTCTCCCATCGTTACCTTCCATTTCACCCGATGTTGTCGGAGCTTAAGCAACCAGCCTTCCAATCCACACCCTCTTCTATAACATTGAAGGACAGCAGCCAGAGTGCTCACTATGTCAACTTATTTCAGAGTCAGGTGAGGAGTGACACATTTACTGAATTGAATTGATTACAGTGTGCTTTGTCCTTGCAGTAATACACACTGTATTACTTCCTCTGTGGGTACATGCGGGGTAGAAAGAGGCTGCTGGATATACTTCATCCATGGTGTATATTTTAAAAGGCTCCGTCTGGCTGAGCATTTGGCTGCAGACAAACATGTCTGGTGTGCCAGTCTGTGTTAACAGCAGAGGAACAACAGAGTATGCATGGAATCTTCCAGGCTTTGACCTACATCTCACGTATTTAATGGACCTCCATTTGGACACACGTACATGCCCACACAGACACACATGCACACACACAGAAACTAACTACAGAAACGCGAGGGAGAAACCATGCCTTTGCAGAGTGAATGTCAATATTTTATTCATGCTGCGCTCCCTGTTTGTCACCACTCTGTCGTCTTCACCCATTTAAACACACTTTTTCCTAACAAACACCTGTCGCACATCCAGCTTTGTGTGCAAAGGACAGTACATCACAACAAACACAAAGTAAGCCATTGTGGTGCAATGATACAAGGTTAACTCATTACCTTAGTATTTGCTGATTGCGTTATAATCACTAATAATTGCTGAGATAGATCATAGTTCTGCTATGCAAAACTGACATAGTATGTTGCTACAGTTTTTGCTTGGGCCATTTTGTTACGCAAAGCCTCAAACCTTTGCGTGGAGTAGTTATTTTCGGTACAATTTATTATGAAATGAATCACTTTCAGTCTCTGACTCTTCCAGTTGTCCATCATCAGTCCATTCATGTACATGTATGTGTTGCAAGTAGATATGCCCAGTGGGAAGGCTGAAAGAGACAGAGGCCCTGTTTACACCTGGCATTAACATACATCTTGGGTGATCCGATCACAAGTGGACAGCTCTAAAATTCCCAAAGGAAGACATGCTAAGTTAAGTATTAATAAACCAGAATAGATGATTGATTTCTTATAGATGTCAGATTATGCTATTATTCATGTGGCATACCTCAGCACTCACACGCAGCAAAGATTAGAGCAATAAATGGTTTTGCATATATTTCACTCTAATCCTTACATTGAGAATCTGATATTAGCCAGTCAGTGTGGACCGTATGAGCTGATGTCATAACCTCATAATGGGTAAATCTTCTCCAGCGTGTACGTGCCTGTAAGAGGCAGTCAGAGCAGGCTGTGGGTTTTCCCCTCCACTGCTGAGGGAGGAGGAGGCAGGGAATTGGGTTTGTTGTTCAAAGCCCAAGCTGGGCATATGCATTATAAATGAGCAGGGTTTTGAGACACTTCTCTTCCTCCCTCCCTCTTTCTCTCTCTCTGTCTCTCATTTTTCTCTCTGTATATGTGCGTTTGTGTAAGAGTGTGGGATGGTGTGTGTGTGTCTCTATGTGCATAATGGATTTTTATCCTTCACAGAGCACAGCGGTCACAGTTTGTCTGACTCCACATGGTCTTTATTATGCCAGACGGAGAGTGTATCGGCGGAGACATACCAGGGCAACGTCTGCCCTCTGTCTCTGTATCTCTACACACACACTCACTCTCACACACACAGACAGTGGCGACCTCTGCTTCCTTGCGACTTTCACCTCTCACCTCCGTGCTAGTCCTGTGGTCTGAACCTCACTTTGGACACTGTTCCTTGTGGGTTTTCTTGTGAATAAAGGCATAAACCTACACACACACACACACACCGGCTAATACTCTCTATATGTAGTAGGAAAGGTGCACTCCGCTAAGAGCCTCCTAATGGAAGCAAATAATTACATGCTGTATATTTCTTTTTTATTTATAACTTCTATATTTACCCCTTCTCATAGCTGCTTAAATGCCACAGTGTTTTGCAGTTCTCTCCAAATGTTGCTCGTGTTGTGGCTGACTAAAGCAAGATCATCGCCCACCCTCGCACGATGTGAGCTGAACTCCATCCTGGTAGAATGTGCAAATCTGCCAAAGGCAACTGGTTCAGTCCTCTTCTATCTGGCGAGTCCACATTCATTCACAACATGGCAGCAAGGGGGAATATAAAAGATCCAGTCTGTCCCTCTCCGGCTCCATTTACACCTTTAGGTAGATGGAATTAGATTAGATGAAATTAGACTAATGTAGAGGAACAGTCTTTTCTATTTATATTCCTCTCTCCTGGCTTTGTGTCTTCAGTTTGGAACAAACATTCCAAATGCCCAAAGAGGAGCTTCATAACAGTTAGAACAGTTTAACTAATGGGAAATCATCTTCTTTCCCAGAGACGCTCAATATCAGTCTTGCGTCTGTGCATAAATTAGGCAGTGTGCTGCAACGTGGGCAGCCTAGCTTAGCATAAACATTAAAATACATCCTGTAAATCAGACAGGTTTAGAGGTGAGCGTGCTATTTAATTCATGACCGTAGCAATTTGACAAAATAATCTAAACTCCACACACAAGCTTTTTCCAGAGCCTTCTGAAGCTTTCAACCATGTCTCTCAATACCACGAGGTGTGCATGATGCTCCAGAAGAAGTGAGTTTGTCATGATCTGTGTATGTGTGAGTGTTTGTTTCCTGTTTTCTGTTACGTGTCCTGTGTACTTCTGGTTTTGTGGGTTATAGCTTTGTTTCTCCTGCGTTTGAGTCAGTGTCCTGCCTGCGTTTGCCCTTGTGTGTCCCTGATTGTTGATTGGTTTCACCTGCTCCCAGCGTTCACCTGTCCTGTGTTCCCTCATTACTGTCGTGTCTACTTAGCCTGGTTCAGTCCTCGTGTTGGTTCATTGTCAATGTGTCGTGTCGCTTGTTCACGTCAGTGGGTCCCCTGTGGACCTTATTGTTTTTCCCCGCCTGGACTCTGTGTGTTGGATTTTGGTGTTTTGGACTATCCTTTCTTCGCGTCCGCCTTACCGTTTGTAAGTGCTTCTTAGTTTATCCTTCAATAAACCCGTTTCCCACGACGCTGTCTGCATTTGGGTCCATCTTCCACTGCCTACACCCCCAGTCCTGACAGAGTTAACTGTGGGCTAAGATTATTTATGCTAAACTAAGTCTTTATGCTAAGCTATCCACATTCTGACTCCAGCTCTGTACTTAATGCATGATAATATTGATAATCTAATCTTATTACTGGAAATAAGCAAAGAAGCATGTTGAACTATTTTAGCGTAACATGTCAATTTGGCCAAAACATTAGAAAACGCTGGTAACTGAACTTTAAGAATTTTGTCAACCTCTTTCCAGGATCAGGAATGAATATCCAAGCTCAAATTTGATGATATGTAAGAAAACTATTCATGTATAATGTGGAATATTTTAACCTCTCCTTCATTTGTCCTTCTTGTTTCCACTTTCTTTTATACAGCTCAGTCTGTTCTATTTGTCCTGCGCATTTCCTCTTTAACATATCTCGCATTGACCTTGCTGTGCAGATTGATTCAGATGCTTCATTTAATTATCTAAAAAATATCCTTTGCATGTCAAAGTGATGCGTGCCTGCAGGCAGCCTGTCAATTCTCTCAAGACTGAGATATTTGCCCACCACATGGTTCGTAATTTTACAGTTCAAAATAAGTTGCAGCTTGTTCAGCGGCAGACGCCTGCACAGTCGTTTCAGCACTTTGATACGATGTAGTTCTCCAGCCTGTCATTTTATTGGGGACATACTCCCTTAGATAGCAAAAATGTTTTGTCAGTCTGAGTTCTGGTAATATAAAGAGCTACCGACATGATGCATTGCAGTCATTGGTTGTCCGTTTGTGTAAAGGACACCCTAATGCATCTACATGTGCACTTAACTAGACGGTTGCTTGCATTCCATTTAACTTCACATCACTTGAATGTATCGCCTGATATGTCTTCCTCTGTGCCATAGAGCTCCATTGCTGTCCAAAAACTATTAACGCATCAATGAGCCACTGTTCCTTTACATGTTCCTTTATTGCCACGAACACACACTGTAGTTTATCCAAGGGCTGTTTAATCAATTTTATTGTGTGCATTAGTCTCAAACCGTTTTACTGTCTTATCTTGTCAGTTATGTGTAAAGCACTCTGAATTGCACTAACCTGTAAAATCACTGTTATATACATGAAGTTGTTGGGTCTAGAGAGATGGTCTAGACCTGCTCAAAATTAACAAGCGCAGTGAGACAACTGTTATATGGTGCTATATAAAACTGAATTGAATAAAGATTGATTAAAAAAAATAAATGTGTTGGTAAAGTAGCCAGTTAGCCTGTTGTAGTAAATTGAGTGGAATTTAACTAATGCAAATGATGAGCACAATGTTCAACATGCATGACTCTCCTGGTCAGTGTACATTTAAAATGATTCTGCAAGCTGGATACATAATTAGCCAGTGCTATACCTGACAGCAATCATTCTTTCCACGGCTTTCTCTCTGATTTGATCAAACATATGAGGGAGCTACATGGAGCATGACAACCCTGAAAGAGACTGGAAAGAATATATTGGGAGCTCTAAAACATAATTTTTGCCACCTTTTTTTCTGTATGAATTTATATTTTCCTGTATAATCTAAGTTCCTGAAATAAATAATAGGCCAATAGTAAAGCACTTGTCAACATGCATGTTTATTCACACAATTTGTATGTAATAAATACAGTGCTGTCTATTCCTGCTGTGGCCATCCATCCGTAGGGGTGCATGTAATGCAAACCACTGCCTGTCCACTGTGTGTTGGCATGTATGCGCACACTCACACAACCCCTGACAGCCACAATATAATTTAAACATGTCTCTGATGAATTGATGCCCTTCAGAGTTTTCAGTATACCTGGTAGACTAAGCTCACCTCCTTCGACATTTTCAAAAGGGAACATTCTCCTTAGTATTAGCTGAAAAGATGTAGTTTTGGAGTCATAACTGTCGGTCAGTCCACTGCTTTGGTCCAATCTGAAATTTCATGGCTGTTATTGGATGGACTGGCATGAAACTTTGTACAGACGTTCATGGTCCCCAGAGGAGGAATGCTAATGACCTTGATGATCTCCTGACTTTTCATGTCATTGATGTTTTTGGTTACCAAGTGAAATGTCTCGACAACATTTGGATGAATTGCCAAGACATTTGTGGTCCCCAAAAAACAATTGTAATATCTTGTAACTGAGCTTGTGAATTTTCATTTATAACCAAGAAATACCTACACGCAACCCCTTATTAAATAAAAATATATTTAAAAAATAAATAAAAGCATATCTGTCAGCAGGTCACCCAGAGAACCACGTACCCTGAAGCAGTAAAAAAAATATATTTCTTATTTCCTGTTGTGTCAATGTGTTTATCATCATAACCCACCTTATATTTATCTTGCAACCCCAATGGGGTTTCCCAACCAACTGTACCAGAGCACCGAATGTGTAATAATCCACAGCCAGAAATGGTTACTGACACAGTGACACAAATGCACTTTATCCTCCTGTTGGAATAATGTTTGATAACTACTGTACCCAGCTGTTTTAGGGAACTACTGAGACATTTTCATAAATAAAAGCTTGTGCTTTGTCGCAACACATTTGTGAGCTGTTTTTAAAGATGTGTGTATTCAGAGGGTAGAGAGACAGGGCTAACACAATGTTGGTTTTGGTCTTTTCATGGTATTTGTTGCCTTTAATTAGGCAGGTGATATGTATGATGTCCTGTTGGGATCAGCGAACATAATTCTTCATAATAGCCCACTGTACAGTAAACACTGGTGCAGGGCCCGTACCTGTTTGGAACGGCTGATTGCTTCAAGACTTTGTTACAAAGTAACGCCTCCACTCTTTTGTCATCTGTTGTTGAATGTAAAGTAACGTAAATGTAAATGCATGTGACAAAACGAATGAATAAAATACATCAAATAAATGTAAAGCAAGTGCCGGAGAGTTGAGCGGCACCCAGCACGCCATTTGGAGGTGCAATAGTTGATAGTGAGAGGGGAATCTCAGCACACTGCACCATTGCTGTGTCTCAATTAAGGGGCTGCATCCTTCCGCAAAGTCTGAACTGAGTGTCGTTAAACGAGACGCTCTGGTCCACGGAGGATTTCCTATTTGTGTCACCAAGTGCTGCTCCTGTCACCGAGCAAAGGTGGCAACTGCAGTTGACGTTTTTAAGGCCCCTTCTATTTTTTAACATTTGTATCATTAGCTATTCGAGTGAGTTGAAACCCAAAATTTACATTTAAAAGTGGGGACGCCATATTCGCTTGCACACAACGAACCTTGGGCTAGATTGGGCTGTGAAGGATACAGCTCTAGGATCCTCCAAATTCTGGAAAAGAAGGCCACATTTGAAGGAGGCTTCGAAATGGGACGGCCTGGTGATGCATTCGGTCTTCAAATGCAGCCACAGCTGCTTTGTGCTTCTGGCGGTAGTAACGCACTACTATTGAATATGTCCTGTAGAGCTCACACTCGACACTGCACTTCCTTGGGTCCTCAGCATTGCATCCACCAAGTCCATTGAATGAACGGTTGGATGGAAGCCGTTGGTCAGAATAGTCAGGGTGAGGGGCAACATCTTATTTTCAGCGCCGGGTGAAGTGCTGGTGTTTTCCAACCGCGTCAGAAATCAGAAGTGTTCATGTGCTTTCTCAATGGCCACACTTGAAGGCCGGGTGAAAGGTCAGCCATCATAGAGAGGGAGAGACGTGATATTGTTTACATATGGGGGTAACGGCACATATTTTCAGACAGTCTCTTCTGGAAGGCATTCATACTGTTGCACTCTGTAAGTCACATGAAAGGGAACAGAAATAGTTAAATAGTACATGGCTGCATTTATATACCGCTGTTATCCGAAGCGCTTTACAATTTGCCTCTCATTCACACACACCTGGCCATCAGGAGCAATTACAGGCTCAGTGCTTTGCCCAGGGAATGTGAGTGTTGGATTGTTGGTTTTGGAAAGTTACGCATTGTTGGACACAGTCCCCCCTGATGCCCGAAGGATATAAACATACATGGAACACATTATCTGCTGTGGCTCATAGAGAGAAAGCCATTTTCTGTTCCTGAATCCACTGCAAGAAGGATTTTCTTTTTCGAATTTCTCTGCCTGCATGGCTGAGAACACTTTGCATTACCAATGTTTGGCCACTGGCAGAAACTCAGGAAAAGGCAACGCAACAGCGCTCAGGGTAAAATACTGCAGAATTTCCAAGACAAAGCCCTCTCTCTACCCCCATGCAAAGACAGCAAAGGGCAAACAGTGGCACAGATTAGGGAGTAAATTGACTTCAGCTGCTGAATGAGAGCCACTGCACATCTCATGAGGAGGATGCAACCTCTCTTTCATTCCCCAGAACAGGCAACCTGGAGGGAGGGGGGTTTCAAAAAGATTCAACACAGATCTCATTGGGTAAAATGTTATCACTGAGCCACACTGCTTCTTCATCGGCTCAAATGAATGGAGAGGGCGTGCATATCACATCATGACACCTACACAGCATGAGGCCACAGTGTTCCGTCTTCTCTGTGGCATGAAATGCTTTGAATGATTTTCTTCCTCCTTTACCAAAGTGTTCCCTGCATAATTCCATTGCAGTGGATTTGAAGTCATGCGCCGCCTGCTGCACACAGTGGCAGACGGTGTATGCTTACATCCTAGCCTACATTACAGTGGCTTTTGTCACAGTGTCTCTCCAATGTCAGCTGATGCTGGTAAGTGTGTTGTCTTCTGTGCTAAACATCGTTGTCACTGATAAGCTCCAAAAATGATCCATCCCAAGATGATACACATGATTAGAGTATACTGTTTGGACACGGCTGTATTCTCCTAACAACAGCCAGACACCCTACACACAAACGGCCACGCGAGGAAGCGTAATAACTGGGCTGGCTGGCAGAACAAGACAAAGCAATCCTAATGAAAGATAAGAGGGTCTCCCTGACAAATTTTTCAGATGCACTCCTTTTGTCTCTTCTTGCCCTGGGATTTTTAAGCAGGGAGTGCAATTAAGTAGGCGTACCAAGTCTTTGGATCAGTAATTATCGTTGTGTGTTTCCTGTGTTCAGTGCTCTTGATGTCAGCATGTAGCGTATGGTGTTGAAGAGGGAGGCCCTGTGCAACATAAAGCTTACTCATATATGGAGCTGAACCCATCAAACCTTTTTGGAAGCCCAACATTTCTGAGGGTCTATGATTTCAGAGACCTACTTTAACGACCCACTCTGAAAATACAAATCCCAAAATGCTAAAATCCTTGTCTATTTCTGAAAGCTGCACTAATCAGTATTCTTATTTAAACAATGGATCAAGTGTCTATGTGTGAATGTGAAAGGGGTTGCTCATAGTGATAAACCCACAGGCAATTTCACCAACTCTGCAGTTTCCCCTCAGCTTCATAGAGTGTCTTTCAGCTCATTGTTTTGGTTTTACTGTTTTGGTTCATCAACCTTGTTTGTTGGTTTTTAATGGAAAAAGCTCAGATAAACCCACTGTACTGCTAGACACAGTTACACAGTACACAGTCAGAGACTAGTTGGTTAACAAAGCACATCAGCTTAAGAGCATCAGGTATTTCTGTTTGGAGTTGGTGGAGACCAAACCAGTGCTAAGCTTATTTGGAGGCCAAACATTCATTGATGAATTTGTCGTTTAGTAATATTGGTAAGGTCAATTTAGAGGGTGATATTGACTTTCTTAGTAAAGAGGTTTTCTGGATTAATAATCTTAGAAATTTAAATCCAAGGGGAATTAACGAAAGTTTTAACACTGTATAGTTGTTTTTAAGGTCATTTTACAAAGGTTTGTAGTTTATAACTGTATACGCAGTTTTAAATACTCACCCCGGTTTGTTATATACTTTGAGTTGGAGGTTTCTGTGCTAGAGGTGCAGCACCCTTTGGAGGCTGGCCATCAATGCGTCTGGGTGTCACTGGAAGTTATCCAGTATGAAGATTCAGCCTTCTTGTAGAATATATGAAAGGCTGCATTTTTACACATTCTGCAGATCATCCTGTTGAAGGCTGAAACACGCTGGTGAAATAAAGAAGATTCGTTCAGTTATGTCAGTTAGTCTTGTTAAGTTGTTTATTTGTTTTTGCTGGAAAAATTCGAGTAGAATATTTTTCTGACAGTTTTGTTGACATACATTTCACAAACTGGCTCAAAACCTGTTTAATTAAAGATGTGAAACACTAAAAAGCTATGAACACTCAATATTTCAATGGAGTTTGATTTAATCAATTAACTGACTGCAATGGACTTAATGGACTCCCCTGGCTTGTACCAAGTTTGTACTAAGCTTTGCTATTTTATGGTTTTTGATGCACCTTTTTTTTGTAAATAAAGGTTAGAAAAACTTACTTAACTGATAAGTAATAATAATAATAATAATAATTATACCAATAATAGTAATAACTTTATTCATATAGCACCTTTTAAAAACAGAGTTTACAAAGTGCTTTGACAGACAAAGCAAAAAACATGATACACAGAAAACAAAAAACAGGACAAAAGATTATTAATACAAATTAAAAGAATTAAAACTCATAAAAACTATATAAAAACAAACAATATAAAAAGGATATAAGGACGATATAAGGACGGCATCATACAAAAGTAAGTCTATAGAAATGTGTTTTAAGAAGTGATTTAAAAGAGGTTACCGATTCTGCCAAAATAAAATCTGACTGCAAATTCCATGGCTACACTCCAACATTGTAAGCGAAGGGGAACCAATATATTGGGACAGTGTATTTAATCGCAGTGTTTGATTCATAAATGATAGTGTGTGACAATAGGCTTCTTTTGAGGTATAACTGTGTCATTGATATAAATGTTGTGTGTTCTCTTTATTCATATAAACGATTGTAACCAATAGATCTAACCTCTAATAGGTCTAGATGTCCAAGCTGCATTCCAGCCTGATATAACAAATATAAGATGGTTGAAAATAAAAAAACATTATACATTATCATTAACATTAAATTATATCAAATTTTTATTTATCTTCTGTATTTTATGAGACACTCCACACAGAACATATCGTTTTAGTTCTAAATATGTCGACATGTGGCTTAATAGGTTTGATGTTGTTTTTGTTTTTGTTATTCTTTTGTCTCTCAATAAAAAAAGCAGAACATTCCTTTAATGAACCTGCTGCCCAAGAACCTGAATTCAAACTTCTCCAAAACCCGAGTCTCATGTACTCATGTGATTGTTAGCCTTTGTGCACTTACACAGTAGCTAATCTGGAGCAGACAATCGGGACCATGTTTTCAGTGGCTGAATCCTGACAGAAGATGCCCCTGAGCCTTTGATGCTGCGGCTAAGGCTCGTTTTTTCATCCAGTCAATCATTAATAATCCTGGCACACAGATAGACAAGTGGGATATGAGCATAGAATACACACACACATTATACATAAACATACAGTATTATTCCTGTGTTTGGTTAGAAATTCCTCACTTCCAGAGTTAATCTCCCCAGCTAATCGCCAACTATTGTGCATTATGCTTTAGTGTATGTGTGTGTGTGTGCATTCACAATGTGCATGTACAAGTGTGTGTGTGGGTTCTCCCTCGCTAACAGCTCTATGGACGGGATTACAGTGAGGATTAGCTGTAGGAGAAGGAATGCTGCTGTATTTGCAGTCATGAATGGACAATAATCCCTCTGATGGAAGCTCAGCCTGTAATGATTTAAGGAGGGAAGGTTCTGCTGATTGGTGGCTATTGTCAGTATATCTCATTGTTTGCACTTGTGTGAGTGTGTGTGTGTGTTCACATCCTCGGCTGTCGACAGGTCCAAGTGGCCTTCGACATCAAAGCCCATAGCCCCAGATGCTTTGCCATCACCCGGCCGCCTGCTCCTCTCACCAAGCTCCCGCACACACACACAGCTGCACGCTCACACACTTATACATGTACTTCCATACAGCACAATGCAGTCCATTTGAGTTCCAATACCTGCTGGAAACTGATGATTGATTGATTGATTGATTGATTGATTGACAAAGCAGCAAATAGCAAACAAGGAGTTAATGCATGGTTTGCTTTGTGTGTGGACCCCCTCTGCTTCCATCGGCTTCCTGTCAGTGATTGGCAGATGATTATCCAGGCCACTGCATGCATGTGAAAGGCAAGCTGTGTTTAGGCCTGCCTTCTTGATTGGCTTTGGCTTGATGGTGCTGTAATTGTTGCCCCCACACTGTTCGATCAGCCAGACTAATGTTTTTCATGCAGCCTGTTTTCTGTTCTCAACTGCTTTAACCGTAATGATTCAGAATCAAGCTTTGTGTCAGAGTAGTTCTGTCATATAAGGACACCAAAAGGTTATGACCTCAATATGTTTAGATGAAAGCAATCAGTTATGATAGGGATCTGAAAAACTATTTTATTTGAAGACTATTTTTTATCAAGTATAGTATTAACAGAAACCTTCAGCAGTCTGTTGCACCAAGCTATGTGTAAGTGTAAGTGTACACCTTAAAGTTTCATCTGACATGAATAAAGAGCCAGTGAAGGGAAGCTTAATTATTATAGGTTAGGTTAATTATCCAGGGTGTACCTCACCTCTCACCCAGTGTCAGGTAGCATCAGCTCCAGCCTCCCAGGACACTCCAAGAATAAACGGGTATGGATTATTATTATTCTTATGTCATTTACAAGATTGACTTAATATAACTATAAACATTTGCTGCCTGTTTTACAGTCTGACAGCAGCCAAACTAAAGTTAGAATGCTCTGCAAAAATTAAAGATGGAAACAGTTGCATTTCAACAGTAAACCTTGGGTGATGAACCAGCTGACCCCCCATCACTCCCAGCACTCTTTCACTGACAAAGCCCCTCTCCTGCCATCCCAACAGCCCCTGAACCCCCACTGACCCATTTCTTATGTTGATCAGACAGTGTGTGAAGTGAAGCAAACTGCTGTGCTGTGCTGCTGTGGTGTCTCCCTCTCAGACTCAGGGGCCTTACATATTCATGAACTGAGTGGAAAGACCCATCCTTTGTGTGTGTGTGTGTGTGTGTGTGTGTGTGTGTGTCAAATCCATCCAGCAGTGTTTGGATGCATGATGTTAGTTGTGAATACTGTATATGGCAGCATGTATGGAGGTGCATTAGTGATAAAACTACTGGGTGAGAACAATTTAATGGTAAATTTAATGTAAAGTTTTCATTTAAGCACTAATCATCATGGAAATCCAGATTTGAGAGCATGCAGGGGCAGATTTGTAAGAGCAAAACCATCTTTGAGAGGGCAAAGAAGGAATGGGGAGTGTAATCTATGTTTTGAGGGTGCCGGAGGACTTCTGACCTGATTTAAGCGAGCAGCAGGGCTTCAGCTGCTCTCAGGTTTGGGAGTTTGGTGCAAACTCCAGCTGAGAGCACAGTAACCACCATTGGACCTGACCTGGATGAAACGTCAACCTGTTATACCCTGCATTCAGCATAATGTCATGGGTGTGTCCTTTTCCCCTGTCACTTTCCAGAGTTTGCAGAATTTACTGCAACACTGGGCGAAAATGTAATTATGAACTGAAGGGAAGTGCAGACAAAATCAAAATATAGATCTCAAAACATATTTTACACTGTTCATGTGCACCTTCAAATCTTGAGTTTGATTTGAATTTGTGTCATGCTCAATACCTTTGTGCTTAATGAACTGCGCCTGTCAAAGTCTGTCCACTAAAAGTGCTTGTTTTTGCCCGTTATTCAAAGTGTCTGACAACATTATAGAAAGGATCCCTGCAGAGATAAACCTGTTTAGATTAAAGATTAAAGATTAAGATCTTTTCATCTTCCTGCAACAACTCAGCCTCTTGCAAGATTTTAGAGCGGGACTTCTGTTTCTGTTTCCTCAAAAAAGATCGTACTCTTTAACAATATGGCCACACTTGCCTTCCAAGGTATGTTGCAGCCCCTTCACGTCTACCAGGCGATCTACAGGACCAATTCCAAAACGTTTGGCCCAGGTATATAAATACCAGAATTCCCATTACAGTTAAATACAAATTTTAAAAAAATGTAATAAAGTTACAGCTACAGTATTGCTTTGCTTTGCACTGGTATTGTCAGCCTGTTGTCTTATTGGTCGAGGCAGATAACCGCCCACCCAGAGCCTGGTTCTGTTCGAGGTTTCTTCCTGTTAAAATGGAGTTTTTCCTTATGGCGGGAAGTGTTGGGTCTCTGTACGTAGAGTCAGTCTCAACCTGCTCTATATGAACAAGTGTTTTGAGATAACTTCATTATGATATGGCGCTATATAAATAAAATTGAATTGAATTAATGATGTATGAAGAAAGGAAGAGGCAAAGGCATTGAGAACCTTCACTGGCTGAGTTCATTCAATTCCTCTATCAGACAGCTCCCTCACACACTGCCGACTCAAACTCAACGGTCGAAGGGGTGCTGATCAGAGCCAACTAGAGCCACTTGTGCCAGACACACTGTTGAAACTACAGTCGACCACAGTTGCTGAATGACAGTCTGATGGCATCGTGGATGGCTCCTCTCAGTGTCTGTGTGTATTCACAGTTAAGAGTGGAGATTGATGGTTGAACTGAAATGAGTTTAGCTTGAAATAAACAGAACATGGTGTAGTGGAGGAACTCCATATGTGAAAGCTGATCCAGATTCAGCAGAGTAACTAAACAGCTGTTGACATTCATTTGCCAGCTAACAAAACACAATAAAAAAACAAACAAATATTGAGATTGTGAGCGAGAGGAAGAGACAGAGGCAGACAGAGAAACAAATGTAGTGTAGTGCTGTATACAAGAGGTATATATGAATGTATGATTTGTCACGTGAAAACATTTTGATTTGAGATTCCAGATAAGGTTTTGTGTGAAGGAATGTATGAGTGTGTGCGTGTGTGTTTGGTATTGATATTCCTTTTTTATGTAACTGAGGATCATGTTGTTTGCTGGAGGGTTTCAAGTTGAAGTAAATATAGACTGATAACCTTTTCCCTCCGATACGGAGCATCAGAACAGCTGAGGAATAAGGAGAAGAAACAGACATTGGATTTCTTTTGGGCTCTGGATACAAACTGTTAAAAAACAACCCACCCACCCTCTGCCGCTAAACCAAGCAGTTCAATCACCAGCGGGGAAAAGAAATGTTGAGTGAGTTTAGAGAGGTTTGGAGAAGTTTGGTGAAGCTGAAAGCCCTTGATGGAGCGATGGTTGATCTGCAGGATGGCAGGAGGATTAGAAAATATTATAGCACTGCCTCAAGCTGTAAAATATATTTACTATGCAGAGTACGTAAGAAATGTAAACCTTGCCCAACCGCCAATGGACAACTGACATAAAAACAAGGGATCACCTAAAGTACCTGCCAGCTGTCATGGGTGTGCAAAGTACTGAAGGCCGAGTCAACTGGGTCCATGCAGCGGGCGTAGGCCCGGCCAGTCGACGGGGGAACAGCTACAAGAGCAGGTGTCAGCCTTTATGTCAATGGGGAACAAGGAGCAGGAGTTGGCTAGACCGCTAACTGGAACTCAGGTGTTGGCCCGGGCTGCCAACTGAACAGGCAGGCAGGAAGACAGGCAACAGTTAAGTCTCGGGACAAAAGAATGAGGAACAGCCACAGGGGCTAAACAGGAACGCAGAAACTAAACACAGGATAAGCAGTACAAGCACTTGCAAACAGGAATGTTAACAGGACGAATTGACAAAGAAAAGGTACCAGTACATATATAATCCAGTAATCAGGGGCAGGTGAACACTAAGACCCAGGTGAATCTAATCAAAAGAAGCGGAAAAAGAATAAAGATAGCTGTAAGCCTAGAACATACACACAAGAGGATAGTGTTAGGGGTTAGTTAAACGACCCTGAAAGGGGAACCAAACAATCCACAACATAAATACACTGCTCAAAAAAATTAAAGGAACACATTGAAAACACATCAGATCTCAATGAGAAAAAAAATCTATACTGGTATGGACTGGGTAATGTGCTTAAAAAGTGTTCCTTTAACTTTTTTGAGCAGTGCATTTTATGAGGTTTATTCCTCCTCTTTGTAAAATGTGTATACCTAGCAATAGCAGATCAGCATGGCGTTAGGATTGATACACACTATCAAAGTGAAGAATGGGTCTCATAAGGGCCTCAGCCTTGGCTGACCTAACACAGAGTAAAAAACAATACACACTTGCCTCATCCGTGATTTAAACATCGTAATCTGCCAAAGTCTGCCCAAATTTGTGACTGTGTGGTTTGTACACATCACAAATGCACTGACTACACATGCACTCAAAAAGCAAGCTGAGCTCATCTTTGACCGACTATATTCAAAATTCTGAGTGAAAAACTGCGACTGTGATCATATGACCCTGCACTACGCAGACATGTAAACATTTAAATCAGCATCAGTCAGATAAGTTGTTCACCAAGCAGAATACATTTACTGTAATCAGTCTTGTGCAATGTATTGACAGCAAGACACATGTATTGACAACTTAGATGTACAGCAGCAACAAGAGCCAAGACAAGGATGTGAAGAAATGAGAAATGAATGGGTGGGTGAAAGAGAAAAAGAGTCCAACTTGAAGAGCTTTTTGAAGGCTTTTCTGCCCTTTTCCAGAATATGATATCACTCAGTAAACATTTCCTCTTTATATTTTTGGAGTCACAGCAGACTCAGGAGACCAGTCAGACTGTGTGTGTGTGTGTGTGTGTGTGTGTGTGTGTGTGTGTGTGTGTGTGTGTGAGAGAGAGAGAGAGAGAGGTTAAGGAGTTTCAGGGGACTGCAGAAAAGGCAGCAAGACTCAGGCGGCTGCAGAGTATGAAAACACAAGTGTGTTTTACATAAGGTAT
>JAVQJF010123351.1:0-37130 GCA_036023855.1 Gadopsis marmoratus | reverse complement strand
GTTGTTGTTGTTGTTGTCCAGGAAGGGCTGGGGGGCTGTGGAGAAGGCTGTGTTGTCCCAGGTCCGTTATTTGGTCCTGAGTGGAAGGAACAGGAGTCTGGCATGTAGGAATGGAGTCTGCAGGAAGGAGCTATGGCAGCAGAGGAGGGGACCTGACTATGGAGGGGTGATGTGGTCACCAGAGCGGAAGTGAGTGAGCAGGACACTGGATAATGTATATATTATTGCAGTAGTCAGGATGGAGGCTAAAGGCACGGATCAGAGTTCCAGCAGCAAAGGAGGACAGGGAAGTTGTTGTGGTGTGCATAGTGTCCGAATTACAGATGCATCTCTTTCCCCCACCCGATTTGTTTTTGGCAATCAACAACAAACGAGCTACAAGTATTAATGCCCGTATGGTTTCAGCCAGAATTGGTCCTCCATGTATTAAAAACCATGTTAAATGAGAAGCTTCTTAATGTACAAATGGAATTGCTGATGAATATATTACTACGGCTGTAGTAATATTCTTACATATATTCTGGGGAACATTTTTATGCCTTTATTTGAAAGTGGCCAGTGGAGCGGTGACAGGAAATGTGGGGAGAGAAAGGTCCCAAGCCAGAATCAAATGCATTTTTACTACTAGGTCACCAGGTGCCCTGTAATAGTCTTATACACCGATCAGCCATACCTTTATGACCGCTGACAGGTGAAGTTGATTATCTCGTAAACAATGGCACCTGTCAGTGGGGGCAAGTGAACATTTTGTCCTTGAAGTTGATGTGTTGAAGCAGGAAAAATGGGCAAGCGCAAGGATGTGAGCGACTTTGACAAGGAACCAAACTGTGACGGCTGGACGACGTGTGTCAGAGCATCTCCAACACTGCAGCTCCCGGTCTGCAGCGGTCAGTACCTACCAAAGTCCAAGGAAGGAGAACCGCTGAACCAGCGACAGAGTCGTGGGCGGCCAAGGCTCACTGATGTGCGTGGGGAGCGAAGGCTGGCCTTCAGTAGAGGAGCTCTACTGTAGCTCAAATTGCCCATACTGTCAGAATGTTATGGCTGATCGATGTATGTCAGAACGGTTGAGGTTTGAGGCCCATTTAATGGCCTAAAAATCCATCTTTAAATGCCCATATTAACGCTCATTCATTCAGATTTTTTTTTTTTATGTAAAAAGTCAACCTTTCATTCTTTTTCTTGTTATTCTTAATTTGCGCATTTTAAAAGCTGAAAATGGAAGGAAATATTATGGTCAAGTGAATGATACGCAGCGCATTTTCTTTCATTGTACGGTGGCAGTGAGGGAACAACAGAATGCCGCTGGTGAAGCTCATTGCCTTGGCGATGAGTGTATGTGTGTGCCGACATTACAGTCACTTCTGTCATTCGGGTCTTGTTGTGCTCGACGAGGTGAGCATGAGAATGAAAGGTATTGACAGCGAACCTGTTAGCGCTTTGGCGGCTAATCCATAACCTTGGTCAACCACACAGTTGTGCTCACGAACAGGGACAAACATGCACACACACACATACAGAGACTGAAGCTCACACGCTCTATTGACACCTGACCTTTACAGGATGCAGAGCGGGGATCAACTGACCAGAAGCTGCTGTCAATCAAGGAGCATCCACCCCACCCCCGGTTTCCCATCCCTCGCCCCTCTGCTTTCACAGTATTTATTAAATAGTCAGTGTTTAGTATACATAAGGAATGAGGCAGAAAGGAAGTAGGGGAAGATCGAGCCAAGAGCAGTTTGGTTTGTTGTAGGAATAAATAAATATCACACACACAGACAAAATGGAGAGTAAGGAGAAATGTAACGGCGAGTCGAGTCAGGGAGGGCGAGGCCGGTGGGTGTATGAGTGAGAGAAAGGGACCGGGTTGAGGAGAAGCAGATTTGCTTATCAGACATCACAAACTGCACACACACATACGCAGTCAGCAACTCAGAATGGTCTTAGTAAACACAGCTTTGATGATAGTGGTATCACACTGAGCCCAATGCCTTGACATGAAGAGAGAAAGCCTGCTGTGCAGTGTGTGTGTGTGTGTGTGTGTGTGTGTGTGTGTGTGTGTGTGTGTGTGTGTGTCCTGACTACACGACCGACTTCTCCTACCCTTCTACACAGATTGGCTCCGTATTGGATGTTTAATATTTAACTACAGTATATCTGTCTTCCTGGGAGACCGGGGGATTGGAAAAAGGTAGGAGGAAGCAGTGTGTGACAGAAACACACACACAGCAGTGTAGCAGTGCCGACTTCTGCAGATGTAAGTGTGCACATTAGAGTCTTTCATCAAAAATCAAAAACACTCAATGTGCAATCAAGAGCATACAAATGAGATGAAAATGTATTCAGACAACACCTAGTGTGAAAAGACACCATGTTTCTGCACATTGTACACATGCCAAAACATAACAACATTAGTGCTGAAACAATTGGTCGATTAATTGACTAGCTGACTGATAATCAGATTTAATTCTTTTACTAAGCAAAAATTCTGGTGAACGTTTTAGCAACCAGTTGCTTATTTCCACATCCAGCAGACATAGAGCAACATTAGCATTCATTTGGAGTCGTGTCCATGTCCCCACCCAATGAATCGTAAGTCCAATATTCACTCTTCTTGCGTTCAGTTTTGGTCTTCACCAAATCCTGAGGGAAGTATCTGACGCTTCAGCTGCTAAATGCTCCGCTATGTGCACCAGCTAACACAGTCGCTAACTGTGTCTGGCTGTAAAACCAAAACAATGAGATGAAAAACACTAAAAAGCTCCATAAGGCTGAGGGGAACTGCAGAGTCGAGTGATAATTCTCTGTGGGTTTGTCACTGAGAGGGACCCCTTTCACACACACACATTCAGTTAATCCATTGTTAATATTACAATAGTGATTATAGCAGCTTTAAATGTACGGATTTGCTGCTTTTTATATCATCGTAGATTAAATATCATTGGGTTCTGATCTGTTTATTGAACATAAACAACCAATTTAATGTCGCCTTTTTCGCCTGGAAATTGTGATGAGCATTTTCATTATTTTCTGTAATTTTATAGACTAAACAATTAATAAGCAAAATAATCTGCAGATTGATCGATAGTCAACTTTAATCATCAGTTGCACAGTATACAGGATATTGCATTCATAGTTACATATCTACAGTATTCATTCAAATATGAACTCTGACACAACACTAATCTACTGGTATGTCTGTGATCAAATGTAATCCACATCAACACACAGCAGATGTGAGCACATTCACAGTGAGGGCTTCCAGGTAACAAACTGCAATCCAGTGTACACAGCATTCATTTAAGCCCCCATTGTTATACTGTAAGTGCAGGCGCATATATATATATATATATATATATATATATTCAGTAGACTATGAAATTATGTCAGAGGAAGCTACAAATCTGTGGGTGTATTTGTCAGGTATCTAATTCACTGGAGCCAAAACTATCTGCATGACTAGACACCACTAGATGTAAGAGGGAACCTTTTTTTTTGCTTACATGTGGGTTGAGACTGCAACAAACGATTATTCCCCTTATAGATGAATCTGCCAAATACTTTGTCAATTAATCGTTTGGTCTAATGTCTAATGGTTAAAAGTGCCCATCAGAAGTTTGCAGAGCCTAAGATGATGTCTTCAGAATCAGTTTTAAACTCGAAGACATTTAGTTCACTATCATTTAATACCAAGAAAATAAGGGAACCTTTAAATTGGAGCGGCTGGAACTGGAACATGCAAATTCTTGGCATTTTGCTTGAGAAGATACAAAAATCTAAAGAGTCGCTAATGAATTTCCTACTGAATGACTAATCAGTTAGTAGCTTAATTGTTTTAGCTCTAATGCGGGGGAACCAAGCCTTTAATGAACATATACACAGACACACTTTCAAGGTCATTTGTCGTAGTGTAATAATCCAGGACATATCCATATGCATACACAAACGCGCACTGCAGCGGTTTGCCTTTTCCCGTGGAATCTATATGACAGGACGGCAGCAAACGGAGGCGTACTCGAAGGAAAGATGCTGATACAACGGGCAGACGAGAAGAAACAAAGGAAAGCGATAGAGGGAGGAAGTGTGAAGGAGAGACACCGCAGGTCTGGTCGTTTTTTGTTGTTGTTGGAAACAAAGTGCTGTTAAAAGATTTAGAGCATTACAGCATTTACAGCAAGTACAGGGCCTCATTAAAGCACAGCAGCCGGCAGACTAGACGGCTGGATTGCAGACAAACCCGTGCGCAAACGTACACATACACGTCTTCATCCACAAGCTGACTCCTAGTTATGCGTCGTCGAGAGAGAAGTGGGTCAGAATAACCAGCTCCCACTGTCTCACATTAGATACTATACATGCAAACACACACGACCAGGAAAATATTAACGTATTCCCACACTAGCATGCCCAAACACAGTATTTCACTCAAGGAGAAGCAAATATATTTACTGAATTGAATGCAACGCACACACTCGCAGTTACACATTTATTTACTCCCTTTTCTCAAACACGTGAATACACAGAGAGAGTTGTGCATCTTTACTGTGCAATCTACAAATTCATTTACTCATGCATAGCTAAATAAATGTGTTTACCTAAATCCCAAGGCTCAGAGCAAGACTTGGGCACAAAATCCCCCAGAAAAGGCGTAAATCTCTTTAACCGCCATCATGGGTATTTTCACTTGGAGATTCATTCCAAGTGAACATCAACGCGCCACGCTGGAGATTTGTGTTTCTGAAGACGCGCACAGATCCATCACACGCCCACGCACACGTGCACATGCACAACGGTGGTTGATGGCAAAGCTCCATCAACAGGTGGAGGAAAATCAGAGCTGAACCGTAGCAAACGCCAAACAAGGCTGGCTTTCAGTAAACTGATGCTGGGGATTGTGTGTATATGTTTGTGCGTGTGCGTGTCCCCGTTTGGCCTGTTTTGACACATTCATATTGAATATGCGCTCGCACACTGACAGCCATTCAGATCTTGATGTCCAGGGCTGAATGTAGCAGTGTTAAGCGACGCCAACATCAGCAATGAAATCCCAATCTTCTCATCCAGGGAACAAAAGAGGCCTGCGTCTCGTCACTCACGGAGGAGGTTAGATAAATGACTCAGCGAGCGAGAAGATTAATGGCGGGCATATTTTACGCTGACGTTCCTTGCGCAAATAAACAGGCAGAGAGCTGGATGCAGAAACGAGGGGAGGGCGGAGGTGGAGGAAGACGAGAAAGGAGAGATGTAAGAGAAAGGAGGAGGTGTAGTGGGGGTGATGGGATGAGGGAGGAGAGTTGAACTCTTCCCATAAGAGCCCGTTTGTTTCCCCCGGTTCTTTACCATGAGGCCGTTACAACCGCACGTTCACCGCCGCCCCACTTAGCGGATGAAGGCCAGCATTGATGCAGAGGTTTCCATTTGACTTCTCTTACACAGAGCGAGCATGATCTATGAGCATGAAGTGGCGGCGCTCACCCGCATGGCAGCAGCCGGTGGGAGTAGCGCACTGAAAATGTCGTCCCTTGGCACGAGCTCAGGCCTTCTTTTCTACGATGCAAATCAACAGAGATTAGGGGCATATTTACTCATGAGCTCAGTGATGGATATATTTTCCAACATACAGTAGCTATCTGTCGTGGTGCCAACATTTCTGCGGGGGGGGGGGGGGGGATCCCTGAAGATTTATTACTGCACATAATCTGTGTTATTATGACTAAACATCAGAAATGAAAAGCCAGAAGAATCCTGGTTTATTCAATGTGTGACAGATGTCAAATATCGTACATCAAAGGAAGCGTGTGCCGCCGCTGGCAGGTTATTTATTAGCTCTGTTTGTCTGTAGACTTCAGGAGTTGCTGCTTTTCTGTTGCCAGTTACCACAGATCAAGATATTGATTGTTGATATCAGTAGACATTGGTCCATTTTTCTTCTCCTTCTTTTGGTTTTTCATTCCTATAGTCGCTTTTATGTTTTACAAAAATTTATAATTTGTATAAGCATGACTTTATGTGTTTCCATTCCACCAAAAGACTTTTGTCTGTACCCATAGTTTTGGCCAACCAGAGGCCAACTGTGTGTACGTATAAAAGAGCTGAAAATGAAACTTCTATCCTTACAGTCAGATCAGGTCGTATGTTACTCTAAAACATATTTTCATGCAGTCGTATCTTTGTGTAGTGCTTTCACAATCTAGAGCTTTGACTTTCTATTCTTATCGGTATCCTCCTTGTGTTTTTTTAGTGAACATTCATCTTTAACACTAGATTTGTTGTTTCTCCTTTTACAGTACACACTCTGCTGTTTATTTTTTCCTGTGTGTGAAAATAAAATGAATGGAACTATATAGATGAATGTATTGTGATCGCTCTTCTCTTTGTTAGGTTTGATTACCAGGAGCTCCTCCACAACTCCACCTTCTGTTTGGTGCCCCGAGGTCGGCGCCTGGGCTCCTTTCGCTTCCTGGAGTCGCTACAGGTAAATATATATATTATTCAGTGCAACATACACCATCAACAGTATTCATTACTGAACGTGATCATGCTGTAGTGGGCGTTTTGTCGCACGACAGATTGCTCCATTTGTGTTTCCTCTACGTGCCATTCTCACTGGTTTGAAGTGATGTCATGTGCTACCAAGCAGCAATCAGGATCAGGCAACATTTGCGTCAAAGTGTGATAACAGTTGTGAGGTTGTTTGCTTATGTTTTGCGAGCACCGTCAGTCAAACCTGATCAAACTACACCCACACAGTCCTGATGCAGCAGATTAAGCTGCACTCATGACGTTTAAACTCTTAATAAAGCTACCCCAGTAGTATATGTTACGTAAAAACCATGCGCCTCTGCTTCGTTACACTGATTTACATTTATTTATGAAATCCTCATGTTTTGATCGCACTTTCACACACACACACTTTTCATGTGTTCAGGAATCCTGGAGCTGGACTATTTAAAATATAAGCAACATGTAACCGCTGTGTTGTGTACAGAAGCGATACGCTAATGTAATTCTTTCCACAAAGCCTGTGCCATAACCAATTTCAGACTAGTGCTATGAGACTGAATAACCTCGACATTTACACAACCTTCATCTGTCCGAGGGGGCGCCTGCCGGCCGTGATCAACCCAAGCAGCTCCATTGTCTGTGTAAATGTGTTGAGTTCAACTCGGCCACCGCAGAAATGGCTGGAATTCCACTGGAACCCTCTCGCCCAGCAAATTTAAAAAATGCAACGAGTGAGGGAACAACAACTGTAGTATTGTGTAGGTCAGGGACACGGGGAGACTGACTGACACTGTCTTTTTTTATTTAAATTTCATGACGTAGCATGGTCCAAACTGTTTGACTCTATGTCAGCGTTGGCCCTGCAGGTTCAGGGCTGATTTAGAACAGTAGATTCTAAGTCGATTAGACCATATACTGCACACAATCAGTGAAATTATATGTATTAACAAGTATAAGTCGTCACTCACATATACGGTATATATACAGTGTCGAATACTGTATAGTAACATAACACAGACAAGTAATGTTGATTATATTCTTTACTGTGTTGTTCTCCGTCCTGCATCCATCCCGCCTGAGTACTTTCGGACTTTTCTCTGAGGCCCACATAAATAAACAGCTAAAATATCTACATACATGCCAACACAGCAATAATGAAAACATGAGCTCCAGCATTTCCCTTGGCATAGCACTGTTGGCGTGTCCAAACAGTTTTCCAGGAAACAGCCCTGATTCAGTGAGCTCCAGCTCATATACAGTTCAGTCAACAAGGAAGTGCACAGGATGCAGGATGTTTACGTTCCAGAGCCGTGGTTTATGTATTCTGTTCGGGTATCGACACCTTAATGGTCACATCTGCAAGCGTTTTCCCCAGACCGTTGTGTTGCGTTGAGTGCAGATCCAGCCGTAAAGGCTTTATTTGCTATTTGCTAGGCCTTTTAAACTAAAATGGGCCCATTAACACACACACACACACACACACACACAGATGCACACAGACGCACGCGCACACACTTGTGCAAACGCTGGTATCGTTCATTTAAGTCCATCAGTGAAATGTGCAAGTACACAAACGATGAAGCAACCGCAGTCAGTGGAGTGAGGGAACCGTTTACACTAGTTGGCCTGCTGTAGTTCTCTCCCTGCCACCCAAGTCGACGGTCTCACACCAGTGCAGGAAGCAGTAGTGGCTGTTTTTAGATTTGCCAAACACTGAACTCTCTGGCTACACTGCTCTCTGGGGCTATGTGTGTGTGTGTGTTCGTGCTTGAATGGCCCGGAAGCATCCATAGGAGTGGCAGCCGGCCCCGCCGCTGATGTCTGCTGAATGGACAAATCCACACACAACCCAGTTGGCTTGGCAGCAGGCAGCAGTCATGGTCCCCTTCTCCTCCCGTCTTCTTTCTTTGTCCCTTCTTTCCCCCTCGTAAGTTTTCTCCCCGCTGTCGTCCTCTCTCCTTTCCGTTCGGGGCACTTTGCAAGATGTTTTTTTTCGGCTATGTGTTTTGTTTTTTTTTGCTGGCAGCCAAGCCCACAAAAGAACTGGCAATTACCAGTGTGGTAGCAAATGTACTGCCAGCTTTCCAATATACACACATTCGCATACTTGCCCACATACACATTTACTCAAAGCCTCCCCGTCTTCATCTCCCAATGAAAACAAACCGAAAACAACCACACAGAACATAGGCTTTCATATTGCCCTACCTCCAGGCAGGGGGGCTTGAAATGTTTGAAACTCACCCTCAGAGTGCCTCATCTCTCAGGGAGAAGACCGAGGCGAGCCTTGGGCTGGATTTAAAATTTAGAGGCCTTGGATTGTCACTCTGGGAGTCTTCGCGTGACCTCGTCGTAACCCCGGGGCTGATTCTGACACATACTCGCACGTACAAGTCATCCTATTTACCCGAGTGTCCTTCAGCACGTCTATTCTCAGATGAAATGCAGAAGCCCGGAAGCCCTGGTGGGCCAGTGCGAGCGTTTGATCTCCACCACTTCAGCTGCTGCTGCTGCTGTTCTCTGGTGGTTTAATTAGAAAAAAAGTGAAATAAATAACAGCCAGACCTATCAACACTCCAGACCAGTGAGTGGAAAGAGGAAGGAGGGCTGGATGGAATGAGGGTGCAGCGGAGAGAAATGAAAAGCAAAAAAAGTGGAACAACATCAAAAACCTGTCAGTGAACGAGGGGATGAGACGACATCAAAAATCTACTTCAATAAAGCATGATGCCTCCATGTATGAACTGGTTCCTTTTTATTCTCCCCCATCCCTCTCTTCAGTTTACCTCGTTCCCTGCATATGTCTCCTCAGTGGTTAAAGCAAATAGTACACAAAGAGCCTGCAATGTCAGCCTGTTTGCATGTGTATGAGTGACAGTCATTAGCCACGGCTTCCTGGGAAAGGAGAGATACGAGTTATTACTTATTCCAGCCACCATATAGGGGTCTTACACACACACACACACACACACACACATACTCAGCTGCACATACATTTACACACAAGAGCACTGATCATATTATCTGCTCAGCCCAGGATATCGCAATGCCAAGCAGCTGGGACTGAACTCACACAGATTGTATTATATTCATGCAGCTGTGGTATGTCATGTTATGTGGTTTGCTGCCAAAAAGGAGTCGGCAGCACGGAAGGAACCCAGTCAAACTAGTTGAATATGGACTTTTTTAGTGAGCTCCATATGATATCAGTTGGTTTATCAACGTCACTGTCACTGTCACAAGACTCCTGAAATTCTTGTGTGTGTGTGTGTGTGTGTGTGTCTGTCCAGGCGGCGTGCATCCCAGTGCTGCTGAGTAACGGCTGGGAGCTGCCGTTCTCTGATGTCATACAGTGGAATCAGGCGGTCATTGAGGGAGACGAGAGACTACTACTACAGGTAACACACCGAGGCATTTGTCCAGGGCGCCAGCATGCCAGTGGGCCATTACTGTACTTAGAAAAATAAATATCAATTGGGAAAGTCCCATCGCCAGCAGGTGTTGGAACAAAGAGCAATGGGACATCCAAACAGCAGGTAAATCTCAATATTTATGAATTTGACAGGTTTTTTTTTTTTTGCTGCAACATCTGTATTAAACCTAAGGGAGAATGAGCAGGTTTTATGTTGGCACGTATCCAAACGTTGTTGTGTTTCAATTGTGTTACAGTAAATGAGGCCCTCTTGTGTTGAACAAACCTAAGAAGATGCTTCCAGTAATAGAAAAAGAAATGCAAATGAGTTGCTGAATGTGCACCAGGTTATTAAAGTAAATTCAAAGAATCAACAAATAATGAAACTGCCAGAGGTGGGACGAAGTCACAGCAGCACGTCACACAGAACGGCTCGTCTACACAGTCGTCCGTCTCATCCGTGTCTGACAGAACGCATACGCTTCTTTTTTCAACCAGTACAGTGTCTACAAAGGCTGCATAACGGGCTCGCGTTCCACTCGCTCTACATTCGTTTAACTGTGGACCTGAAGCACATTTTTACACTTCAGGTCTATTTTATTCGGTTTTGTGCACATAACCCGGCAAGTAAGAAATATCCGCCATGCCTACAAAAGCAGGCACAGAGGGCCAAAGCGAAACCAGAACTTCTGGGTTCTGTTCCAGAGGTAAGAAAACCTCATTCAAAACTAAAAAAAATACAGCCTTGAGAACAAACAAAAGGACACTTTTAGACAGAGACTAGAACTAGAACGTTGAAAAATGACTTTAGAAGAAAGTGTTTGGAGTTTTTATGATTATGTTTTATGGATATATATGGATAACTGCTGTAGTGCATGCTTAGAATATGGAAAGTAAACCCCAGGAATACACAGGCTAGCCCGTACATGATGCAATAACACTGGCTCGCTATTACCTGTATCAAACAGTGTGGTTACAGGTTGGGGCCCTTTGAGATCTAGCACCCACAGAGGCTTTAATCCAGCTTCAGTTCAACGGCACTCGCTCGCTCGCTCATCCTCCGCGTCTCTTTTCAAACTCAGACATCCACACAAATAAACACAAAGAGCAAGCAAAGCCGGCTCGCTCTCAGCTACAACCTTTATCTCTCTCGCCCTCACACAAATTACATCATGTCTCTACTGCATTGACCCGCTTCGATCTCGACCAATAGAGGACGCGAATTGGCATTCAGCTAATGAACAGGAACAAGCTCCCGGGAGCTCAGAACAGAGACATTTTCAAATTATGGCAGAATTGGATTGAATGAGCTGACCTCATTAGCGGCATTGCAGCACACCTGCAAAACTCTCACATGGAAACACACAAATCTCACATTCAAAAGATGTATTTGTACCACTGACTCCTCTCTGATAACAGTTTAAAAACCTCACAAATATTCACTCTGTCTATGATCCGAGGTTAAGTAGCGTGAGGCATTTGCAGAAGAGGCTGAGCGGGGAGAGGCAGACAAACTGAGCACGACGCTAAAGTGAAGCTGTCCTTCAGATGTACTTGGGGGAGGGGAGGACAGAGAGAAAGATGAAGGGGGAGCAAGGTGAAGTACTGAGATGTGGGGAAAAGGTGAAGAGAAACCGATGCGTTGCGAGAACAAGGACGAGTGGAAAGACGGCTTCATGGCTTCTTTAACTGGCACTCATTAGAAAATGCATTAGCTGTGTAAAGACAAAAGGGTTTAAAGGTGTCAAGCTCACACTTTTCTCAGTTCAACGTGGCTTTCTTCCACTTTGATTGAGCCGCTGTGCTTAACTCTCTACGTGATTAAATCAGTTTTGGTGATTCACTCGAAACCCTCGATGTACTCGTAGTAATTAAGCTCTAATTGTCTGAACAACAGACTCTAAATCAGCTCTGTCAAATGCTTTTTTACGGGGCCAAATTAGGAAGCCACTTGATTCAGTTACGCACTTTTGATGCCATTTCCTTCTTTTTCTCTTGCCAAGTCTATGTTAAGAGACATGAAAAGTAAAACTCTTTGAGGCTTTTTTTTTTATTTTATTTTGCTCATTTCACTGTCTGGATCTTTTACTCCTCTCCTCCTTTGTCCCCAGGTGCCATCCACGGTGAGAGCAGTAGGGAATGAGAGAGTCCTGGCCCTCAGACAGAGGACCCAGATGTTGTGGGAAGCCTACTTTTCCTCTGTGGACAAGATAGTCCTCACCACACTGGAGGTCAGCCTCAGCCTTAACAACCTCAGCATAAAGGCCCGGTCGCAGACGGTAGCACGACGAAATTCAACCACGTCTCTTTGTCAAACATGTGGTTCTAGAAGCTTGTTGATTAGTTGGTAAACTACTGTAACTGGTGAGCTAACCGCTAACATGCTTAGCCAGCCCAGGACATCCCGGCGTTAGTCAGTCACAATAGCTTCCCAAGCTTTCTGTTCTGTGCCGTTTCTCCTCCCGACATCTTTTCCTTGGACTGTACATTATTTCATTCAAATATTAGTTATAGAAAAGCTGCGGTTACTTTAAAAGGAGCTGGACACGGTTTGTTCACTTGCTAATGGAACACTCCAAATACGTAACCTTGCAAAACCTGCTAAATTAAGCTATTTAAAATTGGATGAATTTGGAAATTCAAGGTTAGCAGTGGGGGCAACCATCCTGGAATGATGTGTGAACACATTCCAGTTCTTTGCATTTTTGAAACATTGCGTAAATGCTGTAGCTGGTGAACCGAGTGCTAGCCAGCCGAGAACATGCTAGTGCTAGTCAGTCACAAGCGCTCCGAACTCCGAAACTGGCATTTTTCTGAAGAGGGAAAAAGCTAACTGAAGGTTAGCAAACTTGCTATCTCGGTTGCTAACCGGATAATAAATTCACATTAAAAAGACGTACTTATACCATTTACTCCTCTCTGATAACTGTTTAAAAAAACCTCACAAAATTTCTCTTTTGTGGAGCAGTTCATACTACGGCAGAAGAGTCGGAGCGGAGTCACTGGCTCTCCGTTCACTCAAAAGGTCAGCACTGTCAAGACGGTTTGCTGTTGGTCAAAAAATACTCGGATAATGTTGCTTTTGGCTGGTGAGAATTGACTACAAGCCTAATTGAAATCTTAACTGAGCGTTTCTGCCACCATACAATTCTGGTCAGGAATGTGCAGCAACATCCAGTGAAAACATCCACTTCTGTAAACACAGGTTTTCTGTCGAACACGCGGCTGTAGTTGCTACCTCTCTGTGGTTTACTGCCTGTGTGCTATCATCAGTTCTCTTTCAGAAAGGCTTTCCAACAGAATTTTTCGCATTTGAATCAAACCACCCTTCTATCTTTATGATTATGGGGTTGGCTCTTGGCCGTGCTCTACATTTCTGCTCTTGTACTATCTCAGCTGCGTGTTGTACCGTGGATCTAGGGAACATTTGAAAGCAGTCCAGATCCGATCCGCCTGAAGTCTCAGAGAAATCCCCTAATGTATAGAAATGATATATCATTACATTGGAAATATCAGTCTCAACCTGCTAGTTTCTGCCCCACTGCTTGTTATTATCAAACTGTGAGAAATGTTGCTTTTTCAACGCTGCAGGTCAGGTTCAGAACAAGTTTCGCCTTTGAAAGAGTAACTGCAATATACATAAGATAAAAAAAGCACTCCTTGGATTGTTATTCCTGATTTCCACAGTTCTAGCATCGAGGCTTGCTCATACATGCATCGTGTCTTTTGTTTTACCGCTCTGTCTTTGAATAAGGTGAAAAGAAATGTACTTCAAAAGTAGATGATCCAGCTAAGAGAATGCCATTTGAAGGTTAGCCCAAGGGTTAGATGATGCATGAAGAGAAATCACAGCCTCCTTGTATGAGCAGTTTTTCCACATACTGCCAGTGTCCATTTTAACACACAAGAAATGTGAAATGTGGGGAAACAAGTGATTTAACCCCTCTGAAATCATGAAGTGAGTGGTAGGCTTTGCACTCTGATGTTTATAAAGGCAACTCTGGCAGCCCCTAGTGTATTTGCTGCTGGGGATTTGTGCCAGAGATAATAAAGAAAAGGTTCTGGAGGTTGGTGATAAGCTGCTTATATACATACAGCATGCAGAGGGGGACCTCTCCCCATGTGAGACAGCTGTGCAGTCAGCCTGAGGTCAGCGAGGCAGAGGGCTTCAGAGTGGATGGGTGTTACCGCTGCGTAGACACCTCCTGTTGGTGTAAAATGGGAAGTACACAGAGCGTATCATTAGGGATTGCTATAATATGCAAACACAAGTTTGTCAGGTCTCGAATTGCAGTGGAGTTTACATAAAGCTCCAAGACACTCATCCACCTGCTTAGAGGGGAAAAAAACTGAATGTGGTCCTTCCCCCTCCTCCCCAGATCATTAAGGACCGCGTGTTCTCTCACATATCGAGGAATAAGTACATGTGGAACTCCCTGCCAGGAGGTCTGCTGGTCCTACCAGAGTACTCCACTCACCTCGCACATTTCCCTTTCTACTATCTGGGACTAGGTAAACACACGCTTCATTTCAATGAGTATGCACGGCATGCAAATCTTGATTGCACAGGATGGTGATGAGACTATTATGTAAGAACTGTGGACGTAGAGAGAGAGAGAGAGAGAGAAAGTAATCAACACTCAGCAAATCATAATCAAATATTTACCAAAGTCCTGGTCTGTATTAATTTTGCAATCATGCTAAATCTATTTGAAGCTGCTATGTGTACATTTTTCAGATCATTCTAATGGCATTAGTTTTTGTTTAAAGTTTTTGATGATGATCCTTGATGGATCTCTGAACCTCGTATTATTTTTGTTCAAGGGGTCAGTCCAGGTCAAGAGTTCACTGCTGTCATCCATGCTGTCTCACCATTGGTCTCCCAGTCTCAGCCAATCATGAAGCTGCTTCAGGTGGTCTCCAAGTCAAAATACTGCTCGCAGGTAAATAAGAAAACACTGAGAGATTATGATATATAATTAAATGTAATATAGCCACAAATGATAGTTAATAAAATACAGTTTGAACACCATGTACTGAAGCTTTACCATATCTTAAATGAGGAAGCATACTTTTGCCAACCCTGCTGGTTGATTGATGTCAGCCGCTATTTCTGACCAGTCCAATGCGTCTGCCCATGTATGTGTTATGTAAAATCCCTTTCCCCTGCTGCTCCAGATCATCATTCTCTGGAACAACGAGAAGCCGCCACCCAGTCGGAGCAAATGGCCTCCCATGCCCGTCCCCCTCACTGTGACAGATGGCAGGAGGAAGGTGAGGACCGACGCCACTCACGACTCGCGCTGAAGCCCACTCTGACGTCTGAGTGACAGCATGACAAACTGTCAGCTGCTCAGTCGGTTTATGTATCTTTCTTACACTCTCTATCTATGTTACTCTATTTCTCTGGTCCTTCTCCTTGATGTGTATTCTGCTCTGTCTTTATCTGACATGTCCACCGATCTGTGTGGCGTTCGCTTTCATAAATGTCACTCGCTCTCAACATTTCTTCTCCATCTGCCGTCACGGGCTGTCTTTTTTTTTTTTTTTTTTGGACTCAAAAGGCAAAATCTATAGCGATACACTCACCTCAGTCACTCAGCATGATTTACTGTAATATGATCATCTCTCACTCATTCTCACAATCTCTCCAAGCACAGGCCAGACAACACAAAGCCTCCAATACCAGAACTAAGATTGACTATTGTATTTCTCTGTCTCAGGCCACCAGTCGGTTCTTACCTCATGTTGCCATAGAGACAGAAGCAGTGCTGAGCCTGGATGAGGATACAGTCCTGCTGACCAGTGAGGTGTGTGTGTGTGTGTGTGTGTACATGTGTCAGTCATGAACACACAGCAGAGGTGCACACACATAAACATCAATATTACTGATAAAGTTGCAACAACACCTAAGTGCTCCATGTCTGTGCTTGTAGGTGAACTTTGCCTTCTTGGTGTGGCGGAGCTTCCCTGAGCGGATCGTGGGCTACCCTCCCAGGAGCCACTTCTGGGATCCCCTGAAGCGTGCCTGGGGCTACACCTCCAAATGGACCAATGACTACTCCATCGTCCTGACTGGAGCTGCCTTCTACCACAGGTACACCAACAGACTGTAACAAACTAAATGGAAACTGCCATTTAGAGCCATTACAAAGGCCTTTAAGATTCATCCTCTGGGAACCATTAATGTCTGCACAATATTTCATAGCAATCCATCCAATATGCGTTTAGATATTTCAGTCCTCACCAAAGTGATGGACCGACCAACGTTGTCATCACTATAGCCACATTGCCAGCTGAGGCTAAAAACAGGAAATGCCCTTTAGAGCTACAGAATATTTAGGAAATAATGCTTTGTTTTTGAATATTTTCCCACAGATATGTTTTCATTAGACACTTAGACACATGCGTGCAGACTTGATATTGATTATGCAACTGAGATCAAAACAGATCGCCTTTCAGAGATCAGCAGCTAAAAACAAGGGGAAACTTGATGAATTGCGGCAGTAGCTGCGAGCATGACATGAAATCTCAGACATGAAAAGCAAATCGGGAAAATCGGACAGAAAGAAATAGTATCAAGGATAATTACGTGTATGTGTAAGCAAGTGAAATAGAAAAGGAGAGGGTGAATTACTCAGGGATTACTTCAAGCAATTTGATTCATTCAAAAAGCCTGAAGTCGATATGTGCAACGGCAGAGGGATGCGAGTTCTTATACAATATGAATGTAATTACTCCAGTCAGGGCAACATTTTGAGACAAAGTGGCCTTTTTTGCTAGCAGTTTCTATGAAAACACATTTTGGCCATGCTAATATGAATCTTTATAGCCCACAGGTTATGCTCACTGATATTAGCAAGGCCCATCTGAATGACCTCAAATACCCATTTCACCTATTAAACAGAAATAATTGGTCTGTTAAAACCTGCCTCTCTCATTTCTCAGTCTTTTACACGGAAAATAATCTCATTACTGACTGTATATTGTATTCGTGAAGTGATGTGGCAGCAGACCAAAAGGCTTTTTCACAATATTGCTGCTTTTCAAAAAACCACTAAATATGACAACATCCAACAGGCAAAAGCAGCATCCTTCCAGGATCAATTGCAACAACTTACATAAAGTTGTATGTGGTTAATTTTGGTTCCTATGCGCAATTAAATAAATCTCCAGTGCTGAAAGCTGATGGAATGGAGAACATATGCATCGTACCACAGGGGTTTAGTTTGTTGTGCACTATAAATATCAAATCCCACTGGCAGTGGAACGGTTAACTTGTCCCAGATACATATCATCAACATACATCACACCATCTAATATTTTCTGTTACCATACACATGCTGGTTGCCTGGCCTCCACCTGTGATAAATGATTTAGTCTTGTATAATACATTCTTGCAGTTTTATTTGTGGCGTTTGGCTGATGTGCGTGTCTAAAGAGATGTACTGTACGGTGTGCGAGAACAAGAGGCTAAAAATTGTGATTAGAAACTAATAATAGTCAGACAGAACATCAGGTTTTGCACACGTTTTGCTAGCAACGAATTCCATGTGACAGATGTGACAAAATATTCCTGCAACATGAATATGGTAATAGGACAATGTGTTACAGAGGTGAGAACCTAGCAGCTTATTTTTGTTTAAATCCTACTTTTTTCACATGGCAGTGATTTCTCCTCTTCTGACCACGGATGATTCAGTTGGTGCCAAGAAGCCTTTTTAAAACTAAATGTGATATGTGAACAGCTGTGGGTTAACACCCTGTGAGTCTAAGATAAGATAATAAGTTAACTTTTGATATTACAGTAAAATCAATGTGATCTATAGGAGAACAGCAGCATCTGTTTTTCCTGTAGGAAAGCTGGCAAAGATTTATGTCAACACACGGTTGATGTCATGGTAGAACGGGTTCTTCCTTTGTTGGTATTCCACTCTTGCTGTCAGACAGAAAGACGAACTAACCAGGGTGTCTGAAGCAAAGTCACTTGGACTCAAGTCCACAGAAATGTCTTGTCTGCTCTCTATAACATATACACATTTGAAAATAGAGAACAAATTTGATAGAATTTAGCTAAACCTTTTTCCAATCGTCTTAACTTGTGTACTCTTTTCCCTCTTCCAACTTCTGTTGTGCGTTTACGCCGTGAGTCTCAACGTGCCTCGCGTTGTTCGCAACTGTTGGGGACACGCAAAGCAGCCGTGGGAATCGAACCTGTGATCTGTACGTTGGTCATAGCAAGTGATGACTGACTATTACTGATCCAATGTCCGTAAAGAGCAGTGGACAGCTGGTCGTGATGGCGGGTTGGGGGGGGGGCTGACAAATGCATTGTACCCATCAATAGTTTGCGCTGCAGCAGCAACAGCAGTAGCAGCATCATATCCGAGATACCATGTTACAGCAACAACACTTTAGATCTTGTTGTAACAAAATGATACCAAGTTACAGCAACAACACTTTAGATCTTGTTGTAACAAATTGATACCAAGTTACAGCAACAACACTTTAGATCTTGTTGTAACAAAATGATACCAAGTTACAGCAACAACACTTTAGATCTTGTTGTAACAAAATGATACCAAGTTACAGCAACAACACTTTAGATCTTGTTGTAACAAGTGCTCCACAACAACACTATAGAAGTACCTGGTGCCAAAAAAATATTTTTTCTAATTTTCTCTGTGCACATTATTAGCACATGCCATTTCTAACAAAAAATAAAGTTTGCAAGAATGATGTTAGACTGCCCACTGCATCAGAGCATGCTCCGGTTGTAACCGCTGCAGCTGTTTTCATCACATCGTGTCAAACATGTCCCGGGTAAAGCAACTTGGTAACCACGGCAACAACAACGGTCATTATAGGAGGGAGACGGGCAACGTGTAGACAGGAGAGGAAACGCGTTGAGAGGCTTCGGCCTACTGTTGTGTTCTAATATTGTACCTCGTTTTGAAGAGACGCTCACATCGACGCCGCAAACCGGTGACTCGCCGCGTCATTTACAGTCCAGCACGCAGCCGGCGCCTTCAGCCTGTCCGGGCCCGTTGGTCCTTCTGAGAAATGACATTCTCTTTACTGCAGCACCTCTCTGACTCGGATGTCGTTTTTGTCAGTGTTTCAGGGGAAAAGTGCTCTGACGTTTGTTCGCGGTCACAGTCAGCTCGCCTCTCTGCAGGTCAGGGATGAGGACGTAAACAATCCACTTCGGCCATGCTAACGCTAACGCTCATGCTAACGCCCATGAATTTCGCCCAAATGCTCAGCAAATCAAAGGGGGCGTGCCACGACACCTGTCACTCACGTGGCACGCGCATGAATGTGATTTGGGCTGTAAAACATAAGCCCATTTAAATATATCCTGTGCTCTTCTTGCGACTACTTGGCTTAGCCCTGTTAGCCCATTTATACCAAGTGTATCCTAAAGGCAAGAGTCCCGTCCACTTCTTCTATAATGTGCACACGCGCCGGTGTAACCCTTTGCCCTGCCCCGCAGGTACTACCACCACCTGTTCTCCCACTACCTGCCCCAGTCCCTGCGGACTCTCGTGGATCGCACCTCCAACTGCGAGGACATCCTGATGAACTTCCTGGTCTCTGCTGTAACCCACCTGCCGCCAATCAAGGTGGCTCAAAGGAAGCAGTACAAGGAGTTGCCCAGTCCACAGGTAGGCCGCCATTTGTCTCTCTTAGTTGTGCTTGATTCTGTTGACTCAGATGTCAGGTCCAGCACTGGATGGCGTATCATGTCAATGACAAGTGACTTGTTCTACCTCCCAGGGTACAAAGAGTGTCCCCTGGGCCAACCCGGAGCACTTCAACCAGCGGCAGGAGTGTGTCAACACCTTCGCCAGCTGGTTTGGCTACATGCCTCTGGTCCACTCTCAGTTTCGCCTGGACCCCGTGCTCTTCAAAGATCAGGTGTCTGTCCTCCGCAAGAAGTACAAAGACCTGGAGAGAGCATGAAAGTGATTGGCAAAATGGACAGAGAGGCTGGGATGCATCGAGGTCTGGTCTAGTGGTCTTTTGGACAGACAAATGGACCAATCGGAGGTGGCCAGTCACAGTGGGATACTCGAGACTCGCGTGTGATGTGGACAAAGTACAAACATCGGACAGACCCTGGTGGACTGTTCTGGACTATATACATATAAATATGAAGAGAAAGGGGCCTAGAAAAGTTTGAAAGGAGCTTCAAATGATTCTCCTACCTCCATTAGACTGGTGAGACCACAGGGGGGAGGAAATGTAGGGGCCTTCAAAGAATCCCTGTGATTGGGCCTCTCGCTGAGAAAGGACAATCTCTATTGGGCGGCAAAAAAGGGAACGAGTGTGAACACCAGCGCCCAAGGGACTGGTATCGGTGCCATGCACTCCAGCTGTCGATGTGTGTCTCAGCGTTACTGTGCAGGGACTGTTGCCGTGGAAACAGATCATTTCACATCAAAATGCTAACTGTAAAACCAATAAAATGATTTATAAACGCAAACACATGGTGCCGCATGACGTTCGAGTTTTCTTTCCCCTACTTAGCACACAGCCATATATATATATAAATATAAATAAAAGAAGAAAAACTTATCAGTGAGGGGCCAAGAGTAACAGGCCACATTTGGATCCTGTAACTCTGTACAAGGAAGACAACAGGGAATACTCTGATTACATTGCCCAGGATGAGATAATCACACATTTTCTTGGAAAATGAAAAAGTAGAAATCAAATGTTGATTTAGTGAGGAATACACTAAAATAGACCAGGCTTCATACTGATCCTGTATACATATTTGAATGTACCTTTCATTGAAATTCCTTTAACAGGTCTATCCATCCATCCATTTTCCACCGCTTATCCGGGGCCGGGTCGCGGTGGCAACAGGCTAAGCAGGGTTGTCCACACGTCCCTCTCCCCCAGCAATACTTTCCAGCTCCTCCGGTGGGATCTCAAGACGTTCTCAGGCCAGTTGAGATATATAATCCCTCCAGCATGTTCTGGGTCTACCCCGCGGCCTCTTACCAGTTGGACGTGCCTGGAAAACTTCTAAAGGGAGGCGTCCAGGAGGCATCCTTATCAAGTGCCCGAACCACCTCAATTGGCTCCTTTCGATGTGAAAGGAGCAGCGGCTCGACTCCGAGCTCCCTCCGGATGTCAGAGCTCCTTACCCTGTTTCTAAGGGTGAGCCTGGCAACCCTTCGGAGGAAACTCATTTTAGCAGCTTTTATCCGCGATCTCATTCTTTCGTTCACTAACCAAAGCTCAAGACCATAGGCGAGGGTTGGAACATAGGTCTATCCGATCTTAAATTTTCATTACCCATTAATCTGACTCTCTCAATTATTCAATGAATTGTTTGTTCTATAAAATGTCAGAAAATACTGAAAAACGCCCATCAAGGTGACATTCAAATTGCTTTTGTCCAACTACCAGTCCAAAACCCAAAGTTAATCAATTTGCCATTATAGAATAGTGAGAACACCACCAAATAGTCACATTTGAAAAGCTAAAATATGTCAGTTTATGGAAATGTCATACTTCGTATCAGTTATCAAAAAGGTTTGCAAATTAAAATGTTCTGTCGATTGACTGATCATTTCAATTTTACTCTCAACTGAGCGTACCCCTACTTTCTATTGCCACAGTTCATCGGGAGCCCATTTCACATTGACACGCACATTTTCCTAGCCGATGGGCACACTGATCATTCGTGGCGTGTAGCGTGCCCTTGCTTACACAGTTGCAATCATGGGATTTTATTTTTCTAGCAACCAATTTCATGGAGAAACCCTTTTGGGTAGATTGAACAAAGTGTGAAATAACTCTAAACGCCATCACAGCAATGAAAAGTGCTGCTCAATCACACGTCCCCCTGCGTTGTTGCGACTCTGGGATTCTCATGGTCTTTGTTGTAGCGTAGGAGCACTATACCAATGAGCTGTTGGTGTGCAAAGAAAGATGAATACAAAGGGTCAGGGTCAGCAAATACATCATGTGTTGGTGGATATGCCTTGATGTGCTTATCTCAATTGTGAAAGGAGATCACGCATTCCCACGTGGGCCCTCGGGGTTGGAATTGGCACAATGAAGCACATACTGCACAGGCTGAGGTGGCTAATCCTATATTCAGAAGCGGGACTTGAAAAGTACATGTTCAGAATTTTTGGTTAAAACAAAGTTTATTTTATACAAAACAGAAATCACCTAGTAGGCCTACCTTTAGTCCCCCAGTTTACAAAAATAAATTCACAGGCAAGCAAGTCTCAACACCCTCAGGGTAAACAGGTGTGTTGTCTAGCACTCAGGAAGCTAATCTCATTAAGCACATGCACACAAAGCACCTGAGATACATAGCTGCCAAGGGGCTAATTTGAATTCTGAACCCATAATGGTTTTACAACTGACAGAGCATAATAAGGGCAATTGTTCCTATTGTAAACACAGTTGTAAGATCAGCTTCTGCGCTTTCTGGAAGAATTTCCTGTAATGAGTTTAAGTCTGTCTGGTGTCGAGTCAGCACCTGGGGGCAAAACACCATTAATTCGGCATTTTGAGAAAACCTTTTTTTTGTTTGTTTGTGTGTTGCTTTTACCTGAAGCATTACAGGTTTCAACTCATTATTTAAACAATATGAAAACAGGACTCCGTAACTTATTTGAATAAACACAAAGTGACTAAATAACAATCATGAGCACTTGGCAAATAAAAAAAAGGGAAAAACTGGGCTGTCAGCTGCCTTGTACAAGCAGAGAACAATTCATGGAGCTCGAGTGTATCAAGTTGACACAATCTTTTTTTTTTTGTTTTAGCTTTCATCCTGTCTCATTAAATTCCCCCTCAACAACTTCAACATGATAAACAGCATTAGTTATTAAGTAATCCGTGACTGAACTGTGAGTTTCAGTGATGAAGTGCCAACACAAAGCGAGTGTGTACCCAAGTTGTCGGTCCCATATTCAAAATCCAACAGAAAGTCCCTTATTTCACCTGCTCCTTGCCATTATGCAGTCTGTGCATCTCGTATAAAGAGAGTGGAACTAGTGGAGCTTTCATTTCCTGAGCATCAGCATGGCGTTGACATCCCACAGCAGGTTCCTCATCTGATCCATCAGAACCTTCATATCCTGGTTCTTCTGGCGTACCTTCTGCAGGTAGGACACAGGACATCCGTGAGTACAACTCGTTAAAGGACATGAGTACATGGCTTTGGCGTTTACCATCTTTACAATCTTAAGAAATCTGGATAGAACCTAGTTTACTCACTATAAACATTAAACCAATAATTGATGTGTATTTACAATTATACCTGCTGGAGAATTTTGAGAGTAAAGAAATATACTTTTAACTGGCTTGCTACCAATAAAACAAACAAGCTTACCAGCCTCAGGCAATATTTTCCACTATTTTGCCACTGGCTGCCTGGTGGCAATATCCAAACCTACCTGAAATCTTTACTCTAATGTTTACAAAAACAACATCCTGACATAGAGAATGTACCTAAGCTGATGGATGGTTTCTGCATTTCACACATACCACCAAGAAGTACCCGTGGCCTGTGTCAGCACTGCCACCTAGAGGCATTTGCAGAGGACTTTAAGGGCTAAATACTTTGTCTTGCTCAGTGCTTTCAATGTGAAAGCCTTGTTGGGAAGCCCACTTTTATTTTTAATAGCAAATTAATAAATAAATAAAAAGAATAAAAATAAGCAAATGTTAGCCTGAGCTGCCAGGTAGTAATATTGTACCACCCAAGTAACAGTATATTGATGTCACACAAGATGTTGTAGCAGAGTTGGACTTTATATGATCTTTCTATTTTGCTAAGACAGATATCACTTAAATATCTGGCGATATGAAGCTTATTCTACCAATTTGCAATTACATGGTTAAGCTTTTTAAGAGTAAAATGCAAGCACTTTCAAGGTACCTAAACCAAAGATGTCCAGACTCTCTTAAGCTTTCATCGTCATATCTAACATGTTGCTAAATTCTCAATTGTGAAAAAAGGTTTGCAAAATTCCTTTATACCAACAACAATCATCTGATTGAATCATAATGCGGAGCGGAAAAACACCCCGTTTTAATTTTGGAGCAAAGGGGTCAGTCAGGTCCGTGAGACGCCAGAGGGGACAACAAACAAATATGATGACAGAATTGTTTCATTTCAAATATTAAAATATTTCTGGTTTACATGAGTGACTGTGTAGATGACACACCAGATTATGTTGAAAATCAAGCATTTTTCAAAGAGTACATTCAAATTTAAGCATATTCCTGCAGGATAACTACTAATTGCACTGCAATCTGACAGCAGCATGGGGAGGTGTAACTGTCACTGCTAATTAATCCTTGTAACAAAAAGAAAACAGGAACACACCTCTAGAACCTCTTTTTTCTCCTGGTTGACAGTTGGACTGCAGGGCTCCACTTTGATAGAAACCAGCTCCTCCCCAACATACGGCAGAAGCTGAGGACATACAAAAAAGGTTTTTTTCCCCTCCTGTATGAATGCATTGGGTTTTGATACTGAAAGAAAACAGAGCGTAACAAAAGGCAAATAATTAAGCCCTAAACAAAAAACAGAAAGATAAAAAAGTGCTTTTCAGTGTTAGTTCTAATATATGTGTTTCAAGCTATCGTTTATTTCCTGAAAAAAATAAAACATACTAATAAACTAACATCTAGGCAGAAATTTAGGGCTCCTTCCTGACCTCTGTTGGCCCCTCCTGCAGGTCAGAGGTCATCTCCATACAGCGTTCGTACAGGAGCCGGAGCTTTCTGAACAGCAGGGCGAGCTGCCGTAGGTGTTCCTGGAGCTTCCCAAAGCGGTCCTGGTACATCGCCTGGCTCTGGGTCACACCATTAGGAAGCTACGCCAAAGACACACGGCGCCTCTCATCAGTTTAAGTGTTGCTTACTTTTTTTTTTTTTTAATTCAGATGGCAGTGTAATGTGCAGATATATATATATGTAAGTAAGTAAAACTTTATTTATATAGCACCTTTTTTTAAAACACAGGTTACAAAGTGCTTTACATCACATCGTTACACATAATAATAACAATAATAAAAAACACAAACATATAGAAATGAGGAAAAAATAAATGCATATACAGAGGTAAAAAACCGCCACCACCCTGAAGAAGTATAGAAATGCCAATCTAAAGAAGTGTGTTTTTAATTGTTGTTTGAAAGAGTCAACAGACTCAGCTGATCTAATGTAAGTCAGCAGGCAGAAGACATTAGTAATAGGAAGGCAGTTTACACTTCTTTCACATTTGCTCTCAGTTTCCTGTTAAAGAAAAGGCTGATACTGTAAGATACTGTCCAGAAGTTTCTTTAGCGCATTAAATTTAAGAGCATGTGGATGGTGATGTGGGTAAAATGCAAGACAGCACAACTTTTGAGTACATGGTCCTGATGCTCTGTGTTTCCAAATCAAGTTTGCTCAGTTTAATGGACAAGCTGGACAAGCTGGACGAGGTGGGTTATGCAGTCCAATACAACAGCAAGACTAACACAGTATCGTACCATTACACCTCTGACACGTTGTCATAAAAACTGAACAGGGAGGATGTACTGTGGGGCTGTTGTACTGGACTGCATTATGCTGTAAAGATGTAGCTAATAAACTGGTAACTGTGTACTGGACCATTGCAAATAATGAGATTTTTCTCAAATGTAAGGCACTCGGTCAATCACTATGACTATGCTGATGTTTGCAAAACCAGGCATATAACAGTATTTCACATAGCGATGGGGGGGGGGACACACACACACGTTCCCTGTCTATACAACACATGATCTTAAGCCAGCTAACAGCCTGGTGTCCAGTACCTGCGCAGCACGTGTGATGTGGAAGATCTCCATGGTGCGAGTGACAATGTCCTGGACAGTCTCCTGTCCAATCCGACAGAGGAACACCGGGGAGATCTCTCTCAGGGCTCCCTGAGGAGGAACGGGCTGCTGTCCCGGGGCAGCACTGGAGGGCAGGTGGGGCTGCTGCTGGGGGGGCATCCCTGCCATCCCTTGCTTCTGAGGTAACGAAGCTGCCATCGCCGCACGCTTCTGTGTGCGGGAGGGAAAGGGATGCGACTGAGATATACGAGTACATCAAGTTGATAGCTTGATAAATCCCTTGAACACGTTGTGACACCAGGACTCCCGAGTTTGACACATGGGGCTACTCATGAGCGTTAGCACGCTGATGTGGCGTTGCTAACACTACTAGCTGCACAAAGTCGGAACGTTTCCTGAAGATGTAGCTAACGTTACTCTTGTCTACTGCACATTAACAGCCACTGACAGGAAAACCGACATGGGCAAGGCTTGCTACTCTTGTACGCACCAAGCGATTAAAGACACAAAGAAGCAGCGTTGTGCTGACTGACAGAGGCTAACCTTGGTGGCTAAACAGACTAGCCTACACAATCCGATGTAAAGACTCATACACAGCCAAGCTAGTTAGCCACTAGCCTGCTCGCTAGCTGGCACAGCGAGTGCAGAAAACCGTTATTTTTAGCAATTGCGAAAAATAACGTGTGCTTATTTATTACTTTAAATAAGACGTGATGATACCTTTCCACGGATTCCTTTCAGAAAGCTACGCGCGTTAGTGTTTTCATTGCGTCACTTCCGGGCAGAGAAGTACAAATTTCCCACCACTAGATGGAGACAGAGATGTAGCTGTTGGGTAAATATCGTAAACACCAAGCAGACTACCGCAGACCAATCTTGGAAGTATGCAGATCCTTTACATAAGCAAAAGTAGCGCTACCACAGTGTAAAACTACAGTAAAAGTAGATAGGTATTAGCAAATGTACTTAAAAGTGCTCAGAAGGATGCCCCCTGCTAGTGTTTTATTAAACCATATTTTACTTTTGGATTTACATTACTGATGCATTAATGTGTAAGCAGCATTTCAGTGTTGTAGCTGGCCGAGGTGTAGCACATTTTAACCACTTTAAATACAGTACTGTTGGGCAATCTTAACAATTTATCATATTTTATGAGCTGGTCTTGTGTGTAAAATCTTAATCTGCAAAGTAACTGGCTACTACAGCTGTCAGGTGAATGTAATGGAGTAAACATTTTAAGATACAGTACACTTACCTTAAATAATCCACCACTGCTTATAACTATATAGTTTGAATATTATTATTAGGCTATATTAAAGCTGTCATGGGAAAAACTAAATAACATTGAGTGTTGCTACTATTAGAGTATTAGTGAGACTGATAGAACTGTTAAAATATTCTATTCTGCAAATATTACTGTTTAAGGGCCATAACCTTATTTAGTTTAATGTATTCAATGTTAGTTAACAAATCTCATTGCTCATTTGTCAGATACTTTTTTGTGGGATTTTTAGTCAACGTTTTTTAGGATTGTCCCATCTACAGTACCTACCAGGTATGTCTACATAAATCTAAATCCACTGTTTCTTGACTTGAAGCACGGGCGGCGCCCAATGAGGTTCAGTAATGGAAAATCATTCACCTGCTTTCGTTATTTGTTAAATCTGTGGTTGACATTAGACCAAATGTTGCACTTGTGGGCCAGATTATTTAAGGAAGTATACTGAGTTATTCATTTGGTGTGGTTTATAGTTTAAAAGCCCCTTTGTTGACGTTAACAACCGCAAGTAAAATGGCATGCAGGAGAGTATTTGATTAAACTAAAAGGTAATAAATTATATTGTATTTTTCAATACATGTGTCCAAGAAAAATCTGCATCTGTATATTTTTTCAATTTCTTCACAGGCCAAAATGAATCAAGCAGACAAACTGGCAAGATCAGAAAAAATTAAAATTGATTGTAAAGCTGAAGGCAGCACTATTTTACTTTCCTATTCTACCCTGTTTTGACTCGGAGCTGTTGGAATGTTTTTAATCCTGCTCCCTCCTTTTGCTTGTGTGCTTCACTATTTTCATTTGTGTGTTCACTGTAGAGCTTCAACTGGAACGTGATTAGTATCCTGAAGGAGATTTGGTTTGCAGGCAACCACTGAGGACATAAGTCACAGGAATACATTATGATAATGAACAGCAGCGAGAGTCAAAGAAGCCTCTCCACTATACTTAATGCAAAGAAACACCTTTTTTTGTATGGCTTGTATGTTGCTTAGTAGCTAACTGTGTTGGTAGATCTTCAAAAAAAAACAGATACATAAGATTCTGCTGATACCTTGTAACGTGCCACATATTGCTGATTGCATTCTTTGCTTTGATAACATGTTTGCAGTTTTTATTGTGGATGAAGCTTTAGAAGAAAGACAACTCTGCAAAGGGCTTAAAGATTACTGTTAGTCTTATTATGATTTGCAACATGCACAGGACAGTATAGAGACTCCAATCATATGTGTCATGTTTTACCAATAATTGATATTACTTTAAAGAAATGCCTTTTTAGGCACTCTAGTGGCATAGTGCTAGGGATGGCAGTGTCAATCCACTGGTCCACCAGGTTAGTCAAGATTGAAGTATCTCAACAACTGTGGAATGGACTGCTATTAAATTTTCCCTGACATTCATGGTCCCCAGAGAATGAACTGTATTAACTTTCGTGATTCCTTAACTTTACACCTAGCACCGCCATCTGTTCAAAGTGTAGAAATGTAAAATTTGTGTGCAATACTTTGGTTTATGATCAAATACCTGCAACACTAAACACAGCCTCGTCTGTACTTTGTGTTTAGTGCTAATCAGCAAATTTGCCAAACTAAAATGGCGAACATGGACAACATTATACCTGCTAAACACCAGCATGTTAGCATTGTAATGTGAGCGTTTTGTCATGCTGATGTTAGCATGTAGCTCAAATCACCACTGTACAGCATGACTTGTTTGGTTTTATAGCACAGAATGAAAATAACATAATCTATGTTCAAAGTTATCACCTTTTTACCTTCAGGAGTGGCGCGTTCACGTGAAACTTGACATTGTACGAAGAATCATTCTTCACTTTATGTTTTTCTGAGCTTTCCTTTGTCTCTTAAATATATATATATATATTATACATCATCCATTATTCGTTGTTGTATCAGTGTACTCTAAATTATGGCAGTTTTGAGTTTCTATGAATGTGACGGTCAAATGAAGTGCTTACAAGACACCCTCATCCTTCTGATTGCATTCTCTCATCTGTATGGCCAATGTTAAATACAATACAGATGATTCCGGGACTTTGGTTATCTGAAAGAGAAATTGTAATGCCTGATACCAGGAAACATGCAGCATGGTGATAACACAGCCGATAAAGCTCCACAAAGGCTTGGCTGTGCTTTCACAGCTACCAGAACAACCTGTTACAGGAACAACTTTGTTTCCCTATCCGTCCTTGAGGTTGTGCTGTGATGATCAGAGCAACGTTTGTCATGGTTTGAATTTCCCTTTTTTGTTTGGAACTGACTTAAATTGCTAAAATGGTCCCAGTATGCACTTTTCCTTTTAATCACTTGTATATATCCATGTTAGGGAGTTGTGGGTTGCGTCTGTGGACTCCAGTATCAGTCTTAACCTTGAAATGACGTATATGCCACACAGAGTCACTTGAAGCCTTTCTGCCACACCTTTCCCTCTGCCATTTTTAACCTAATTAAATCAAAATGAGACTTGATCTGTTTACTTTTCCTTGAAAATAGACCACTTGAAGTTTTATGGGAAGATACATTGGATTTAACAGGCAAGTTTATATTTCTTTTTTGAAAGTGAAACACGGCTGAGCTAAGAACTGGAAACACCTGTATCCAACGTTCTATCAAATTTAATCAATTTCTTATAGTGGTAATATTGAGCGGCAGCTGAACCAAAGTACCATACCGAAAATGTTATTGTTCTTCCATACACAAGTGCAACGAGGCTGCCACAGCGTTTCTTTGTGTTTCAGAAAGTCACAAGATTCCAGTTTCACCTCAAGTATTTGTACACGCTCGATATCAAAAACTAAACATCACAGGGACGCATTCCTTTTCTGCTGAGGTTATTCCCTCAGCTGCTACAGGCAACAGGCAAGGTGAAATCAAACGTACCTTATTCCCCAAAGTTGTAAATAATCTTCACTGGGGTGGAAAAAATGTAAACGGAATCGAATATTTGTGTTATCAGAGTAACCCTGGAAGCCGGTGATGGGTTTCTGTGGTTGGACTCTACTTTTAGGTGAATTACCTTATTGTATCCCGTGAATTTTAATTTGTTGACTTTTCTTTCCAAGGGTTGATCTGAGCCCTGTCAAATGTGGAAAGTTAAAAATAAGAAATGGAAACCGATGTGTTGCTGTTTCCATCAAAATTCACTGTACAAATGTCAACCTATGTTCTTTGGCAAAAATATAAAAAAAAACAAAAATATTGTCAAATTGTTAGAGCATATAAATGATCAGGATTTATCGGCTGCACCAACAGACCTTGTATTTTCTTTTGAACATAAATAACTGAGTCCCGATGAGTAATCTTTAAACTGTGATTCGTAACAAAGTGACAAAGTTCAAAGAGTTAACCCTTTAGAGCCTAATGTCACGTCAGTGCTACGCTGGACATGTTCTACAAAACATTAACTAACTTTGGGATCGTTTATGATAGAAACAAGCTTTAAAACGCACAGAACAAATATCCAATAAATGGCTGTAACCCACTGTGGAAAAGATGTATTTGTACCAAACTTCACATGGAGTTCCCAAACACCTAAATATATTTTTTCACAGTGAAAAAACAAAAATTCCCTGCTTGACTAAGATGTTACATATCACCGGGTATTGTGTTTTTTGTGTGTCAAATATGGTATGCTCACGGAAAGGTCATGCATAACGGTGACTTTACACTGCACCAGAAAGAAAGGGTGGCTTTCCCCTGAACCATATGATGTACTAGTATACACACATACACGCACTGACTGAAAGAACAAGCTCAGAATTGTCAAAAATATAAAACTATGTGAAGAAGGTTTGCTTCATGTTAACTTCCTAACAGACTCCTCTACACTGATGAATCTCTCATACTCAATAATATTATATCACCTATTCTTTTATAGCAAACTAGTTACACATAAACTGCTGAAAGATAAAGGTGTACACAGCACACTCAGTCCTGTTAACTTGAATTTCGGCAATCCTGTTAAGCTGGGAAGCAGTATGGATAATGAATGAATGAATGAATGTTAAGCTGGGATCAAATGTGGTAATATGATATGTTCTGCAATGTGGCACTACTGTATGATGTGGGAAAGTCCATGGTGTCCGAATCCCGGTACCATTATTTCATTAACGTGCTTTAGTCTGCCAGGTTCGAGGAGGAACTTGGCGTGAGGTTAAAAAAAAAAAGGTTTAGAAAAGACATTCAATATCTACTTCTGACAAAATGCAGTTTAAGCCATGATTCTACTTTGCATGTCAGACACATTTCACCTGTGTGTTCCCGCTCTTAGTGTTAATGCCACAGGTCAAGTTAGGAGAGGGAGTGCAGTGGGGGAATTGAATTTTTTTCTCTTTCTGCTTGGCTCGCTCTAATAGATAACTAACAGTTATCAGCATCTGTGTTGCGGAGAGCTGGCAGGTATAAAAGGACCGGCGGAAAGGCGGGGACAACCATAAAGCTGACGAAAGGCACCAAGATGGAGAAGACAGTGATGCTTGTCCTCAGCGTATGTTTGACCTTCATGTCACTGGGCTGCACTCAGGTAGGGGACACTTTTGGATTTGTGGTGCGAAACATGTTGGGGACAGGACAAGTGACCCGGGTTCGTGTCCGCATTTGGACGAGCAGTTCAGCCTCTGTGGTGGCTGGACAGCTGTTTAATCTGGATTTTGAGCACAAAGCAGAGCTGCCTTTTGTTTTATTGACTTACTACATTGACTGCAAGCATTTATAAGAGGTAAATGAAACATGTAAATGCCTCTCAAGGTCTTTAAGCAAATGGAGGTAAACCGAACAGCTGAAATGGTTTTCTTGCTACATCAGGACGGAAGCTCCATTTGTTTGGATTTGACTTCTTAACGAGAACAAAATATCCCTCTTTTATCACCACCAGGTCCATTTAATAGCTGCTCCGGAGCTTTTTCTGAGCACTTCCCTGAGTCCCCTCAAATCTTCCACAAAAGTGGAAATTGAAAATTCCCAAGGAGTTGCCAAGGTCAAGACTTTGGGAACAGTAGTTGATTTTGTGTTTGTAGTTTTCTTTTCTCATTTTGTGTTTAATAAAACCCTAAACGTGAAGAAAATAAAAAAAAAACACTAAAATACTTTACAAATTGGCTCATTATGTGTAAGTAGTTAACTTTATTTCTAAGAAGCATTTCAAATTGCAATTGTTACGAAGGTTAGTCCATGGACCTAATTAACCTTTTGTACGAGAGCTTCTGAAAAGTGCGTGCTACTAGACTAGTAATGTTACATTTCAACTGTTTCACATGTGCGTAATTATAACCAGGATATTTATTTATAGCACCTCCGCTGCTATAATCCTCTGAAACTGAATTTATTTGACCTATTTTACTTTGCCAGCCCTCCTTTCTTTTGCTGGAGGTAGCTACTTGGTATCAACCACGGCGGTGCTCCAATTTCTAGATATTAGATATGACATAACGAGGGAGGAGCGTAGTTTGGGACTGGAAGGGGAGATAAAGTGCAACAGATGCAAATATACCATGTGCAGTCAGGGGAAAAGAAGTGGAGAGCAGACATGTACTGCAGGCCCCTACCAACCACAGCAAAATGCAAAGTGCAATTAATGTTCACACTCAGCTGGAGCAGCAAGTGCTTGACCTTTGCATGGTGCGGCTACAAATGACACACTGTAGGGCAGCTTTATCTATGACATTGACTGACAGCAGGAAATAATGACGGGAAACAAAGAGGAAAGGGAATTTAACTCAGTGACGAAGTGCTACACACAAGAATATAAGTGTCTCTTTATATTACTGTTGGTGTAATATTTGAATGCCTAGTAGTGTCGTCCATTTCTTCCTTTTTTTGTTCTTTATACCATTTATATTGTTTCGCTTTTGTTTCTTAAAGGGTTGGTTCACCCAGGTTATGTTTTCTCACTTACTTCTACTGGCATCTAGCCATGCAGATAGGATTTCTGCCTCTACATTTCAATTCCATTCGATTCAGTTTTATTTACACAGCGCCATATCAGAACAAAGCTATCTCAGGCCACTCTTTCATAACTCTTTCATCGGCTCTATATTTACAGAGACCCAACTATTCCCAGCATGAGCAGCACTCGGTAAAGAAAAACTCCCTTTTAACAGGCAGAAACCTCGAGCAGAACCACAACCAGGCTTTGGTTGGGTGGTCATCTGCCTCGTCCGGTTGTGGACTAATGGACCTAAAATACACTTCAAAAATTCAACAGCAGGGTGTATTTTATTGGAACAGTTGAACATTGTGGGAAATATATTTTCTTTCTCTCCGAGAGTGAAATGTGTCTGTGTGTCTAAGTACGGGGCTGCATAGCTTAGCAAAAAAACAAAAGTGGGAAAAAGGGCGAATCAGCTTTCCCGTCTCTAAATACACCTTAAATACCTTTATAATTCACTAATTGATATGTTTTTTTGTCATTTGCTTAACTTGTTCGTGAACAGAAATATAGAAACAACAAATTGTAGTTTTAGGGGGAGTTCCGTGATGGAACGATTTCTTGGCGAGCAACAGCCGGCTGTGCAGTGACTGCGTAACCTCCTGAAGTCTTGTTGTGCGGTTGCCAGATTTGGTATCATTGTTCAGAGACCAAAATCAAAACCTGTGCACCATAGACTGTATATAAAGATGGATGATATCACAGTTCCCCAAAAGTGATGCCACATCGCGGGGAACCTTATCCTGGCTGCAGTACAGGACAAATCCCCTGGCCGGGGGTGCTGACAAGAACTACCTACTACATTCAAGTGTTCATTCTTCTGCTAAGTCTGGTTTTAATTACTTATTTTTATGCTACAAAGAAGAGGTGAGTGTGCTCGTGATTGAGCCTGAGGGTGTATGGGCGGGACCTCAATACCGCGGCCCCACCACAGACTACTGCCCAGACTTTGGCTCCAAATGATGTCACCAGCGCAAGATGGCGGAGCCTGTATCCAGGATATTTTGCCTTCACTTTTGTATAGTGGGGGGAAGTGGTGACGCGTCCTCCTTTACATACAGTCTATGCGGTGCACGCAGAATATCTGGCAACCCATGCTATAGCTGAAGATGCAGCACAGAAAAACTGTTTCATGTAAAAAGCTCCAACAGTTTACATTTCTGTTCATGTGATCCTAAGGGTTAAACACACAAGATACATTGTGCAAATAAGATGCAAATAAATAAGGCGGATTTTTCAATTTGCCCCCAGTCTATATGATAAGCTAGGCCAAACAACATCTGAAACAATGATTGCCGCAAAGAGATGCTGTTATATTGTTTACTTTTTTTTTTATAGCACTACAAGCACCTTTTAACATAGCGAACTAACCCTTTAATATATACTGTAGATACTTTACAGATCTTGTTCTAAGATGTGACTCTGAACCTATCACGTCTCTTGCTCAATGTTGTTGTTCTCTTTTAGGCGCAAACTGTAACAGCCTGCCCCTCCTGTACAAACGGAACAAATGCAACAGTGACCAGCAACACCGAACAAACTGACCACACCTTGACTCATGTAACCTCCAACAACCACAGTTCTGTGACCACACATCCCACCTCCTTCACCTCAGATGTCTCCTCAAACTCCACGAATGCCACCACTTCATCACAGCAGCCGACAAAGCCGACCTCTGGAGCAACTCAAAACTCTGGAGCCACGTCACCGTGTAGGAATGGGACTACCACTTGCACAACTGCAGCTACGACGCCAAACGGAGGGTCTGCTTCTTTGTTCGGGTCCTGCAGTCAACTTCTGGTGCCTGTGATCTCTCTTCTGATCTACGGTGCATAGTGCAGAAAGTGTAAACCCCCTAACCCGCCCAAAAAAATTACAGATTCACCTTTCCCCAAGAGAAATGTTTGATTTTTGACAGAGCTTCTTATCTAACGGCTGTTACTGTCTCTGTCAATGCATCTGTCGTATTATTGCTATGAAGTGCTTTGTTTGCTCTGAGCTTTTTTTCCACTTTGGACCGAGAGTCCTTCCACGCAATCTCAATAAATTATGTGTAATCCCATGCTTCATTTTAATCACACTGAGCAAACACAAACACAGGATATTTCTCTGGATGTTTGATATATAAAATAAAAAATGTCAATTTAATTGTGAATACACTCTTTAAAAGACACGTAGAGTTTCATAAAACGTATTAACAAGTGGGACAGAAACGGTGGGACCCTCTTGGCTTGTTAGTACAGCCAAAACTGATGGAGATGACGTGGAGTGTTGCAGTTTCCACTCCATTTGCATTTTGGTGTTGATATTAAAAAGACATCATATTCAAATTTCGTCTGTTTGTCTCTAACAAACATTAATGTTTTGTTCCTCTCACATGACACTGCTTAAGGGCTCTTAGGGCATGAAGGCAATGTATTTCAGTGTGATCTGTATAATCGTTGCATGGCTTTCATAGTATGTGGAATATAATGAGCAGGCCTTACGCTATGTGCTGAGTAGTGCCAGTGCACTATGCAATTCGAATGAGGGATTCTGCTTTGGTGAAGCCATTTATGATATCACGCATCTTTAAGTATTAATCAGTACGTGTTTTTCCTAAATCCTACAGACAATCACAGCCATAGAAGGATCAAAATAGCTGCAGCTAGGTTGTTGGAGGATCAAAGGCAGCAGACATGGTATCTCCTGTATATCCAGGGCTGAACTGATTTCAGTGGATTAGGGTGAGAGTTTGCATTTGTTGTCCATAGCTGGGGCGGAGGCAGACTGAAGGCTTAATGGAAACAGGTATCAGGTGAATACTGTGAATGCCTTATAAAGAGGGCAGCCTCTGGAAACACATCTCACAAAACTAAGACTCTCGGCAAGGATAGTGTATGACCGGGCCAGACCCTCTCATCCAACATGAAGTACCTTGTCCTGGGGCTGTTTTCACTGGCTCTGCTGGAATTTGTCTGTGCACAGGTAAAACTCTTCTAAAGAAAAATGACATGCTGTAAGATCGATAGATAGCAGATGTACAAAAAGTGTGAAAATAATCTAAATCTAAACAAAGAAACTTCAATCTGATTTCAGATAGATACTTTTAAATTGAAAGGTAAAAATGATTGTATATGGCAAATAAAGCTCTAATATTGTGAATAAATTCATTCCAATAAGGCAAAACACTTATTGTTAAAAAAAACATTTTTCATTATTAATGCATTTTTAAATCAGTGCCAGAATTTAAATGTGCATGTGTAGAGTACTTTTTACAATACAATGTACAATATTATGCTCCATAGCATCAAATACAATGCCATGATATGTCATTAATAAAGTTTGTCCACTCTTTCATTCTCCATCTCACACAGAATTCATCACCAGGTACCAACAGCAAACCAATAGTCAATAACAACAACACAAACAACAACAACCACACTAACAACTCCACGGGAACCAATGTTGCCGCGAGTGCAACCACCAAACCCACATCAATGACGGGCACAGGCGGCACGGTCACAGGCGGCACGGGCACAGGCGGCACGGGCACAGGCGGCATGGCAACAGGCGACAATACCACCCCGACTGCCAGCGGACAAGGGCACATCTTCACCTCTGTCGGCCTCCTGTTTGGATCATTTGTTCTTCAAGCACTTTAGCAATGAGCGCCCCGTGTGAGCCAGAGCTGGAGTCAGCCTTAAACTGCAACGCTGTTGCAACACACTGCAAATCTGAGCTTATTGTGGTGAATGATGCCTATGTATCATAATACGTTCAAGGATGTTTGTTTGCATTTTAAGACATTACTGCTGCCTGATGTGTATTTGAAGGAGGCATATAATTTACCCTTTGTACATAGGCTACTGTAGGCCTATTTATTATTATATGTATATAATCAAATGTATTACACATGTATAAATAATATATAAATGACTGAATAAATTGTCATTTTTATGTGTAGACACACTCTAGTAGTTCTGTTAACCTCTGAATCAACTAATTACCTGTACATTAGCTATTTGCTTTTGTCACGCCCTGTGCCTCTGTCTAAGACGCTCACCCGGTCCCTCAGCTGTTTCATGTCAGCTCATCAGCTCACCTGGTTTTCATCAGCCACCTGTTGCCACTTGCTCATTACCACTTGTGTGTATTTAGGTCAGTG